>APFE031010934.1:32359-69993 GCA_000404065.3 Pinus taeda
TTTCTTGGAAATAATTCAAAATATCCCATGAAAGGCATAGGAAATGTCACTCTTCAATTGAATCAAGGTAATACCATCCACTTACAATATGTATTATATGTACATGATCTCAAAAAGAACCTAGTGTCCATTTCGGCAATGGAAGACAAAGGCTACAAGGTGGCCTTTAGTGATGGCAAGGTACGTGTATGGAAAAAGAACTTTAAAGATACTTTTACTCTTGGGTTTCGAGTTGATTCATTATATGAGGTCAGTGGAAGTCCACTGGGTGTCATGTCTAGTGACACATCTCTTCAATCCAAACTATGGCATCAGAGATTTCCTCACCTTCATTATAAAGCTCTACTTGATGTAAGAAAAATGGTGACCAGGATGCCCAAGTTCAGTTTAGAGCAAGAAGGTGTATGTGCAGGATGTGTGGAAGGGAAGCTCAAAAGGGGACCATTCCACTCAAGCCAATGAAAAACCTCCAATATATTGCAATTGGTTCACTCAAACATATCCGATATGATGCTTGTGAACTCCTTGGGAGGATATTTATATTACTTCACTTTTATAGATGATTATTCTCGCAATACTTGGATATACTTCTTGAAAAAGAAGGATGAAGCGTTTTCCCGGTTTTGGCACTTCAAAGCCTTGATCGAGAATCAAACCAAAAATAAGATCAAGATATTAAGGATTGATAACGGGACTGAATATGAATCCAACGAGTTTCATGACTTTTTCAAAGAGGCTGGCATTAAGAGGGAGAGTACTACACCGTATACTCCTGAATAGAATGGTGTGGTGGAAAGGAAGAATCGTACAATTGCGGAAGTTGTCTCTACTATGCTCCATGATCAAAGACTTTCAAAGTTTCTATGGTCTGAAGCTACAAATACCATTGTATATATACAAAACCGATGCCCTCATCAAGCATTGGGTTCCAAGACTCCTGAAGAAATGTTCATCGGTAAGAAACCTGACGTATCTCATTTTAGAATTTTTGGAAGCCCTGTACATTTTCATGTGCCTAAAGAAAAAAGGAATAAATTGGGTGCATCTAGAAAGAAAAGGAATCTTCATGGGCTATAAAGAAAATACTAAGGGCTATAGAATCTATGTAGCTGGTGAATGGGAAGTCAAGATTAGTCATGATGTCACCTTTGAAGAAGATATGACTCTTAGCAAGGTAGACAATCTTCCTACTTTAAGGGGATCTAAAGAAGGTGACACCAGGGAACCGAAGGAAAAAGAAGATGAGAGGATGCTCGATGTGGAAGAACCTATGGATCCTATTGATCCTCCTCTACAAGAGCCTTCCTCTTCTAGGAAGATGCCTTCATGGCTTGGGGGACACTTGATGATGCTGAAGGACACATTGCACCCTGAGGAACCTTCCGTGAAAGTAAGAAGCCGAACAGGTATCACGGATACCTAACCATCATGAGCATGATCATCCAAAATGAGTCTTCATCATTCACAGATGTCATCAAGCATCAAGTATGGAAGGATGCTATGACCGAGGAATATGAGTCCATTATGAGAAACAATGTTTGGGATGTGGTCCCCAGACCCCGGGACAAAGCAATTGTCACTTCAAAATGGCTTTACAAGATAAAGCATGCAGTTGATGGAAGTGCGGAAAATTTTAACGCTCATTTTGTCACTCATGGATTCTCCCGGAAGGAAGGTATAGACTATGATGAGATATTTGCACCTGTTTCCTGATATACCACCATCCACTCGATCATAGCCCTTGTTGCTTCGCAAGGATGGAACCTACATCAGATGGATGTCAAGACTGCATTCTTACATGGTTCGATCAAAGAGGAGGTCTATGTGGATAAACCCGAAGCATTTGATATTTATGATCGAGAACCTCATGTTTGCAGGTTGAAGAAGGCCCTCTATGGGCTAAAGCAAGCACCCCGAGCATGGTATGAGAGGATCAATAACTACTTGATGAAGTTGGGATTCACTAGGAGTGAAGCCAAACCTAACCTTTACTTTAAGGTTATAGATGACAAGCCTTTGATACTAGTGCTATATGTTGATGACCTCTTTCTAACAGGTGCAAACCCTCTCATTCACGAATGTAAGAGGGGGCTGGCTTCTAATTTTGAGATGAAAGACCTAGGAGTTATGAACTATTTCCTAGGACTAGAAGTCTGGCAGAAACTAGGGGAAATTTTCCTATCTCAAGGAAATATGTGGTGAAGATATTGGAGAGATTCAACATGGTGGACTACAAGCCCTTAACTACCCCGATGGAGCTTGACTTCAAGAAGTTAAGCGATAGTGCTACCGGACCTATTTTTCAAAATGCTATCGAGTATCGTCAACTTGTCAGAGCATTAATGTTCTTGGTGAACTCCTGTCTGGATATATGCTTTGCAGTCAACACATTGAGTCAACATATGGTTGAGCCTCACCACTCACATTGGATTGGTGCCAAGAAGCTATTGAGATATCTCCATGGCACAATCACTCATGGGTTGAGATACACTACCGAAGATGTGATACTACTTGGGTATACTGATGTTGATTGAGAAGGCAATGTGGTGGACCAAAAGAGAACTTCCGGGTGCTATTTCTCTTTGTGATCTACCTTGATATCCTGGATGAGTAGGAAGCAGAAGTCGGTGGCTTTGAGCACCACCAAGGCAGAGTAAATTGTTGCTAGCATGGCCTTCTGTGAGGCAGTCTGGTTGCAAAAGCTCTTCAGTGAGCTATTTGGATCTACATTGGATACCACCGTGATCCTGTGTGACAAACAGAGCATGATCTATTTATCAAAGAATCCTGTATTTCATGATCGCTCTAAGCATATCGATATCAAGTACCACTATATTTGAGATATGGTGCACCGAGGAGCAATAAGGTTCCAACATATCGGTACAGATGAACAGGTTGCTAACATTTTGACAAAGCCCCAAGGAAAGGTCAAATTCCTGACTTTCCGAGAATGACTTGGTGTCATTCAGAGACCCTCTTATGAGGGTCGAGTATGATGTATTGAGCTCTGGGAGCTCTAGGGGGGTGCGGGGTACTTCTTGGAGAGACATGTGATCACAAGGCAACTCACCATCCCCTGTTGGTGGACTATGTACAGGGTAAAGGTTCAACCTTCCCTTGTGACACCGTGTGGCGACTGTGGAACATGATGATTAGTTCTCCTATTGGCCAGGATGATTCATTCTCTGTGGCGACTGTGGAATAGGATGATTAGTTCTCCTATGGGCTAGGATTATTCATTCTCCGTGGCAACTATGGAGAAGGATGTTTAGTTCTCCTATAGGTCAGGATGATTAATTCTCTGTGGCATCCACTGGACATGATGATTCATTCTCCTGTGGACAGGATGATTAGTTCTCCTGTCAAGGCATCCTACCCATGCAGTCTGGGACTCATGGGAATTACCTCTCATCTGATCAATGAGCAAGGAAATGAGGATAGGGACCATATTATTACTATCAATTGATGCATCACTGTATCTACCATACTCCCTATTCAAGGATGACCTCCGTTGCTCTGGGATCAATGATACTGATCTGGGATTAGTGAGAGTGGTTCACACTCTGAGACTGACTTTGGGTCAGTGGAGGATTGTATGATACATCCTCGATCAGTTCTTCTTCTTCATAGTTCGAGTAGAGCAGGGCATAGAAGAGAAAAGTAGAGCAAAGCAGAGCAGAGAAGAGTGGGGTCAACCTGTACATGACAATGCATTTGACGGATGGATATCAACAATAGTCTGACGGGTTGCAGATGAAGTTCTCCCTAGTTGAGAGGGAGTGTTAAAATTTTCAACTAGGGCCAAACTCCATGTGGATCACCTTATTTATGGCTTCTGATATTTTTCCTAGATTCCTCTCATTGAGAGGTGTAGGATTAATCTAAATATCATCCGATTCTGATAAGTATTTATGGAGATATGAATTTATTTTGATTATGGACAAATTGTCAAGGTCGGCCATCAAACTTATGTAGGCTCAGAAGCCCAATATTCATGTTGACTGCCCTAGTTTAGGGCTGCAAGTTGACTTCAGAAATATGCAAATTGATTAAACTTTTGGGGCTATTCAAGGGTTGTTTCTTCTGGCTGTTCAAGGATAAATTGACCGCAAATTGACCAAGTATTTTAGAGGTCAATTTCAGCTAGTTTGACCAAGTTTGACTTTGCTGATCTAGGGTTTGTTGCTGCTGATATAAAATTATAGAATTCATATTTTGTACTATTTCTCTCTGCTGACCTATTGAATATAAAAGAAGATTTGATCAAAGGGTTTCCCCGCATTGGGGTTTGTCCCTGGCTAGTCGCCACATCTTGTGTCTCTTGTCTTGGCTTGTTTTTTTGTTGATCATTTAATGTTCTATCTGCAATTTACTTAATGTATATGTGAATGCTAATCTGTGGCTAAAAAGAAGGAAAATAAGTAAACTTCTCTAAGCATAGAACATACCATAATTTAAGAAGTCTTTTTTCACTTCAACTGCACTGTGCTCCTCAACATCTAACTACAGCTAGTACTTTAATTGTCCCTCAAGAATTGATTGGGCCATCTCACACTGATCCATCTACTACTATGTACTGTGGGCCACTATAGCAAGGTTATTGGTTCATATGAAGAGTAACCTACAATTGTTGGTCCTTATGAACCCTGCCCGACTCTACACAACTTTGTATTCTAGAGCTCGATTTGTCCCTACCTATCTCTTGGAGGTATTGATGCATAAAAAGTGAAATATTACGCTAATCTGGAGGACAATTGGTCTATCTCTATCAAAGCTACTATTGTTGTTTCTTCTCCTTCTTTTCCTTCTTCCTTTGAGGACACTAAGTTCTGTAGTGACCGAAATCACCACACCTAAAGCACTTGACCTTTGATAGTTCCTTCTTGTTCTTCTCTCCTCCCTATGAGCCTTGTCCATGAATGGGACCCTTCTTTTCCTTTCCGTTTGATGCAAGGGCTACGTTCCTTCCTCCAGAGTCTTTGATTCTCCACTGCTACTATTGTGAATACTCTTACCTAGAGCAATTCACACCTCCTCTTATGTGAAACATGACCACAAACAATCCCATCCAGGTAGAGTATCTCATCCGGTAATGCCTTGGACGAAGATAGTCTAATCCTCTGGGAAATCATTGATGACTACACGCATCAGTTCTGATTTTTGTGGCATATCACCAATAATAGACAACTCGTTTTGGATATCCTTAATCCTAGTAAGATATGGAATAAATCCTTCTCCCTTCTGCATCCTAGTGGTTCTTAGCTTCTCCTTCAGGACCAGCTTTCGCTTCTTGGAAGATTATGATATAGTGTTGCGGGTCCATCAAACATTTCTTTGATCATATTCTTGGCTACTAAATGTGAGACAATATGATCCTGAATGCCATCAAGGATCAACCTCTTAACCTTAGCCATTTCCTTTCTATAATTCTCTAGTTGTTGTGGCTCTGTATGTTAGAAAGTGTAGCAAGAAAGGCTCGATTTGACTTTAGCCTTAGTCAAATTGAGTAAATTAAATTTCCACATCAGCATGATAACTTATAGGTAGTTAAATAGTGCAACATGGCTCTTTTCACTCAGCCAGATCAACAAACTTGAGTTATTGGACTTGGACTTCAGTCATGCATGTGTTGATTGCTAAATTTTAGAGATCTAGTTTAATTATTTTCAATTGTACTCAGTTAACTTACCTCTAACAATTAATAGACTTAGTTGAAGGTTAGTTGCGCAATGACACAATAATCTAACTCAGATATATGTTAGTTAACTGATCAATCAACCTAAAATAGCACATACATGCATTGAATTCAAATTGCCCAGCTACAGTGGAGGAGACAAAGGCTAGTGTAACATTAATTGTATACTAGTTGAGTGTAGATTTGTTGCATGCAGTCAGGAGATCAATTACTTGGTAATTTCACAAGACAATATGGAATTCCCTATTATTTAGGAGCTCCAATTAGCTTAGAATAGTGCAAGGAAATAGGAGGCCGGAGGAGGAAAAAATTGGCTAAGTGTTAGCCAGAGGTTCTCATTTAGCAAAGAGAATAGTTTTTCTTTTGTAGGTGGTGCTTAGAGCTAGAGAATGTAATTATAATAGTTTCTCTATTCAACTGATTAATGTTAAGAAGCTTGAGGGTTTTTTTCCCACTCAGGTTCCCCTAGAAATCACTGTGTACTTGTGGTTTTGCTTGTTGCATCCCTATGCATGTTGTTCTAAATTGTGATTTTCATTTCAGATATTAGTAGAGTAGAATTTGTCTCCTAATTTCAGTTCAATTTCTTAAGCAGTTGTAGTTTCTATCAAATTTCTACACTATAGTTATGGCTATAACTCTCTCTGCATAATCATTCAAACCATGCTCGTCATGCAAAAAGGACATCCTTTCCTTCCAAATAAGGTAGTTGGAAGCACCATACAATATATCTTGATCATGGAGTCTTGTTGAGGCCATCTCTGCAAAAATCACAACTGGGAAAATAAAAAGGAATCTCCTCCTCCCCCACTCGGCTACCCACTCTGTAATTTGCACTTCCTTATGGAATGTGTAGTCCTGCTATCTAGTTTTCCCTCTGCAACTGGAAAAGTCAAATTTCCTAGAACAAGAAAGCCTCTGATAAGAATTCCTCTGTTCATGTAATTTCTCTTTCACCCGACACTAATCTGCTACTACAATCACTGTTCCAAATTATTTGTGCCTAGATCAAGAATATGCTCTACGAAAATACTGAATTGTTCACCTCTGCCTACCAAAATCACTTCCTGGACAAATCGACCCTTCCTGCATTCTGCAACTAGAAATTAGACCTATTGTCCAAGAATTCACACTACTTGGCTAGGTACTGTGCAACCCTTGAAGAAATCATGTTGTTTCTCCCTCTGAGCTACGAATTTCTTTGTCCTCATCTTTGAGCCTCATATCTTTCAAACTATCTCTAATACCATGTGAAAATTTCAACTATTTTAGCAATCAGAAATGATTCTTCTAACTGCTTAATTATTAAGCAGTTTATTTTCTACAACAAATAACAAATAACATCAAAACTACAATTTTCACCATTAGAAAAAATGCTACGTGAAATAAGCTTGAAGTTAGGAAATAATCATGGAAAATTTTAGGGGCTAAAATTTGTAGGTGGGCTAATATTTCATGATTTCTCCAAAACAAAGTTTTGCTAATTTCCATTTTTTTTTTAATGATTTGCCCAAATTTTATACTATAAAATTGTGTTGCCCCAAAAATCACCAAAATTTTATATAAACTATATAAAATCCTTATAAAGTTGAATTGATAAACATTTTATAGTTTTCATATTAGGGACTAATACGACTTGCCAAGGTTTCTAAACTTTTACATAAATGTCCATCATTAAAATTTTCCCTAGAAATAATATGCACACACACAATAATTTTGACACAGTGATTTTTGGACAATTGTCCCTCGAAAAATCCAATGCGAAAAAACCAATGCAACAGTTGAGGGTTTTATTATTATGAAGTAGTGAAATTTTGAATACAACTTGGTGTCCAAAACTGGAAACCCTCAATATGAAAAATTGGCCGCCAAATTAGTGAGATAAATATTGCCTCACCCGACACTTATCTACCTCCAAATATTGGCACAAACAGGGTTGCTCGAACCCTTGTGTCAGCCTTCTACATAGATTGTTGCACATGCCCTCACATGTAGTTCCTGGAAGCTGCTCTTATCAAGTCATCCTTCCCAACTAAGCCTCTGATAAGGACTCACTAGACCCTTTAGAAATTCTCCTAGCCTCTAGAAACTGAATCAACCCTCACTCCTATTAAATCAAAATCTGCCTCTGAAGCTTCTTGTGTATTCCCTACACAACCCCACCAAGGAAACTCGGTCCTCCTATAGCCAACTCTCCAGAACTGTAAAACTTCCTTCAGACTAACTTTCTCTTCCCATCATTGTCTCTGTGTCTCCTCTCTGGATCAAACTTCTCTTTGTTAAATCATCTCAGCTGGGAAACTCAATCTTTGCCAAGGATCTTTCCCTTCAAGTGTTTTCTTCTCCAACCCCATCGACTTCCTCTATAATCTCTAGATGAATCACCAACAACCATGATTAATTCCTCATTGATGGCTGAGATCATATCTAAGTTGATCCATGTGATTTTCTATAGAATTCTCACCTTTCTTAATTCATTCCTATTAATTAATTGATTTCCCTAAGTTAGACATAGGTAGTTTTTAATTATTGGTTAATTAATTTAATATAGATGTCCTTGGGTGGAATTTTTAGAAACAATTTATGGGTTTTGGAGATCTCACGTCTTTTATCGTCTCCAAACATTTTAAGATTAAAACACCATCCAATTGTCCCTTTTGTGATAAGAGATAATCATCCCTGCAACCCACCTCTCCCACAATGAAGCTTCTTTTCAGGCCATGTAGATAAGGTTAATTAGTTGAGGCTATAGGGTTAATCATGTCCCTAAGTTGCAACAGTGCCACTCATAGCATGGTCTCGCCCATAGCCATCGATCAAGTTTTTGGCCTAAACATGGGCCATGAGCAATAGGTTCGCTCTTACATCTAGTGTTTTTCATAAGGGTTTTCTCCCTTTTTTCACCATGCACCTTCACAAAGGATTTATAACATGGCCCCACTGTGGTGGTTCCACAAACATGTGGAATTTTTCCATAGTTCCACCACGTCCATGGGAGTTTGCTAAGACACCCATTGGTGTTATCCCTATTGAGCTTATTTCATACTTACTTTCTCCAAGTTCACATTATATGTAGCAAATAACATTGATTAGGGAATTTTCCATTCAGGCCAACAACTTAACTATCTAGTCCCTCAAGGATCCACAATTCTTAGGATCTCTAGTGTTTTACCTAGACCTGAAAAATCTAGGCATAGATATATACAAGTCTCATTCAAGGACCCACTAACCACCGCAAGCATATAAAAATCACCATGAAGCACATGGTGCCAAAAGGGCCACAATAATATCAACACTTCTTAAAGAAATAAGAAATCCCTCTTTTAAGTTTCAATACAAGCAAGAGCCTTATGGATAGGCAGATAATAGAAAAGATTACAAACTTACAAGCACGCCCTTTTTGGGGACAGGAGTGCTAAGCATAAGTGCAATGGTGGTGCTAGGTTACCTTATGATATAGGCTTGGTGATTCCTAAAGGGCCTCCAATGTTCACACCACACACCATAGTGCAATCCAGGGCCTACAATGAACACAAGTAATTATGTGTACATACTTGGGCACTACCTGTATGAATAACCGAGATGTAGAGCATGTAATGGGTTACCAGGAAACTTGGCTATTTGTAAGGACCTACAGATGGTTACCCAAATAGGATTCCAACCACATTCAACACAAGCTTATAACTAGTTATTCAAGGCTATAACCAAGCTCAAGAAGACATGATTTACACAACACAACATATAGAAAAATTAGACCAATTATGAGAAACATCAGGATGTGCAACATCAAGGGCTCAAAGAGGTCCCTCACATGAGATCACAAATTATTGAGAATAAGGAAGGAGAAAAATCCTTAACATTATCACATTGTAACATCAACCATGTCAATGCAAGTCATGATCAATGTAACTAACATATTGTAACAAAAATAATTTATCTTCTAAATATTACTGTAACTAAATCAAGCTTCTCATAGGCTATTCCAATGCCTTTCAAACATTACACAATATGTTAGCCAATTTATGCAATGTCAGTAGCACAACCATATATTTGCAGAGTAGCGAAATTTCAAAATCAAGATGTATTACACAATCATTAACAAAAAAACATACTTAAAAAAAACTTATCTTAAAAATATTTTGGCAACTGATTCTGGGATTAAGACTCTCCACCCAAACCATAAATAGTTGCAACCAGTTCTCTCTTGTAGCTATTACCCCCGATCCAGATTCTAGAGATTGGGGCAGTTTGTTGTTCAAGGTTGAAAACACAAATTCTAGTTTCTCCCATGACTCCAAATATTCTTTCACATCCACCCTCCAACTGAATGGTAATCAATGATGCAAAGGTAATCCAAAAAATCATTGTATCCACCCTTCAACTGAGTTGTAATCAATAAGGCATAGGGAATCCAAAGACTCATCATATCCAACATGTTACCCACCACATGTGGGTAGTGTATATAGGAGAAATATTTTCTCCTAGATGGTTCTCAACAAGTATCCCCTTATAACCACCTGATAGTTCGATGTACCATTATCTCCACCACCTGAACTAGCTATGTGGTCGCATGCCCACTTGTTATGATTGTATGTTTGAAGGTAGGTCTCCTGTACCCAAAGATATGGATTTTCATTGGTATATTTGAGTAATTTTCCTTACCTTTCATGGAAAATTTTGGTCATGGAGTGTGGGGGGATTCGGCGGAAGGAGTGGGCTAGGTTTGTACTCTTCTCTTTGTTACTTGATTTTGTGGTTAACCTTGTATTCTAGTCCCATGGTATCTCCTTTATTGGCCCTTAGATTTAGGGTTGGAAATACATGGGAAGTCTCAATTTTGGTTGTGTGGTCCCACCAACTGATACCATATACATCACCCGCTTCCACTCATTTTAACCCCATTAATCTATTTTCCCATCTGGGTCCACATGTGTCCACTGGGTCCACATAGGGTTAGCCTCCCCCTCCCTTTCCACACCTTGAGTTTGGCCTGGAACAATGTCTAGAAGTTGATGTTGTTAAAAAGAAAATAAAAAGAATAATTTGGCTACTCTTAACAGGATATTTACCACAAAATGCAAAAGATGGTCAGGACATAAAAATTTAGCAAGCGGGAAAATACCAAACATGAGCTCTGTTAGGTTCCTATACCAATAAGTGTCATATTTCATGATTAACTGTGGAAATGCCAAATATGATCATCCTTTCCATGCTGCAAAGGTTCCATATTTTCAGTAAAATTCAAAAATTAAAAAATGTAGAGAGGGTATGCCCTAAAAGAAAAATCAAAGGGCAAAAAGAATGGTTTCGTCAAAAAAGAAAGAAAACGAACCCTGAGGAAAAGACCAAGAAAGTGTGCTAGACAAAATGCCACTACTGTCCTATTTTTTGCAAACAAGTTCAACTTATGCAATCAGTGACTTCTGTCACACTTGATGGATGGCGAAACAGCTCAATCTTGGCTAGTCCATGTTTAAATTTCTTGTTTTAGAACTAGAGAATAAGATCTGTTCCAACAGTTTAAGCTTGGCAGATCAGTAGTTAGGTAGAGAAGCAAAGGTGCTCAATAGCTGAATCTGAGCCCCTGGAAGAGATAAGGGCAGACTTAGATAGGAGGACAGTCAAAAGAAAACAAGAGAGAAAGGGTTTGCTAGCTTAAATGCACCCAAGGAGAAACAAGAAAAATGTTAGGTGTGATAGAATGGGTAGGTAAGTTTGGTGTTGCACCAACAGGTTCATGAATAATGTTGTCTTTCAAAAGATAATTCATCTCAAAGGTATCATATCTACCTTGAAAAAATATGGTGACAAATCAGATATTGCATGTCTAACTTCCCCTCATTCCTCTCACAGTAATTACTCACTAACCTCCCCTAAAGAGATTGAGATCTGCTCAATACTCTTAAATACTCTCCATCTTCATGTAAAGATTTAAGTAAAGTGACATTTTGCTTAAAGAATAAAGCCACATTTCTTATGTAAAACATTTATCTTCTCTTAAGCCTAAGTTATCCAACTTTGGTGCTTAAAAACCCTCTCATTTCCTTAAGCCTAAGTTCTTAACTGTATGACTTAGCGCTTCCTCTAAAAACCCATATTAATTCCTAACATATATTGTGTAAATCCCTAAACTAAAACCCCTCCCATACTATGTAAAAATACATAAAAAAATCCCAAAGATATTATAAATATCCCCCCCATGGCTAAAGTTATGGCCATATTTTAATTTTGTCGGGATTGTTGGTCCACCCGAGGCCAATAACAACCCTCCACGCGCTCCACCGGAATTTGTTTAACATTTGGTTAAACAAATAACCAAAGCCGCCCACATAAACCATATAAAAACCCTGAGAAACCAAGGTTTAACACCCCAAAAACGTTATAAAATGTTGAATTAAATGGGCGGGCCCTGTGTCATAAACCTCCGCCAACTTACCCCTCAGTCACCCGTCCGATTCGGGCTTTCCCATCGGACGATCCACATCAATATCGGAGGCACCCCAATGACAGAATGATAGGCTCTGATGAAAAGCAATATTACTGCTGTACTGTGGGACGCATGTCTCCGCCATATTGTATCACGTCCGTTCTACCAAAAACCGCCATAGTACATAAAGCGGTGCGATAAAACCATAAACCACTCCCACTTCCCGCCGATGATGTCAGCATCCACGTCAGCGCCCACATCAGCTGCCACCTCATCATTGTTCCGTTCACTGTGTCCGCCACGTCAGCGCCAAGTCACCTTCCGTACCCCCACTACCCGACAAAGGTGATGTCATGCCGACGTCACCCGACCAAAGCGCGCCAAAAACCCACCAAAATCAAAATTTTGTTAAAAAGTTGTTTAAACGTTGTTTTTGTCCATTTCTCTTTCTTTTTCTGCGTAAAGATCTGCATGGTTATTTACGTTCAAAACACCATTTTCGCTGCATAGTCTACCACCCACGGGAATTCACTCCGCAGCTTGGCCCCTCAGCTCAATCTTCAACCTGCATTTCGCACCAGGCGCCCATAAAATAGGTATTTACCCGAAATTCGCTCATAAACCCTGTTTTTCTGAGTTTCTCTGTAAAAGTCACCCAGGGAACTAAAATTCGAGTTAAAATGTTCTACTGCATGCAAACCTTTGCATTATAAATCACTGTTTTACCCGTTTTTTCAAAGAAATCTTGTGAATTACATTCTCCTCTGCAAAATTTCCCATTAAACTAAAATTCAAGCCTTTTCCGCTTGCAATTTCCGCAAAAAAGCCCGCAAACTCTTATTTCGCCATACTATTGCTGCAAAAGCCCTAATTACAAGTTGAAAAAGTCATAAAAAATTGTTGAAAATGGAGGCTCTAGCGGCCCTCAATGTTGCCCCCTTGAATGCACCACATAAGGAATTGGAATGGATGCCCCTTGCTGACAGAGATTTCCAAATTACTGATATGATTGGAGAGAAGCCTCACCTACAAGCCTTTTGTGAAATTGGGAATAGCTACAGAAGCAACACTGATGTCTATGGAATCTGGGAGTCCAACATGCCTATCTACTACCTTCCTTCAGTAAATGTGTTGCCTAATCTCATCCATTTGTGCTGTGCAAATTATGACCCCACACAAAGAGTAGTTATGGCTCCATCTGGGACTGTCCTCTTCCATATTACTCCTCAATCCATGAATGAGATGCTGAACTTTAAGCCAACTCAGCCTCTGGCTCCTCCCACCATGGGATTCTTACTTGAACAAGGTGCCAAACTGCCCAGTTCCGAGATAACCAGAATAGCTCAATTATTCATGAAACCAGACCGCCAGCCTAGGAAGCCACCTCCTTTTAATCAAGTCTAGTTCAATGAATCTGGTATACTCATTACTGATATGATTTCCTATATCTTGGGTTTCAAAACCAGTGAGCATATTGATGAAACTGTCTTAGTGTTGATGTCCATATTTACTCCCAGACAGCCCCCTGTTGTTAAGTATGATTATGCTACCTTCATAGCTAATAAAATCCATGAGCAATTCATGAACTTGGACAGAGAAAGAGTGTTCAAATACACATCCTACATATATTATTTGTTGTTGTACTATCAACCTGATAGTTTCCAAATTTCTCTTAGAAGATTGGACCTCAAAGGAGAAAGGAGATCTGTAATTTTCTGGACCTCAGTATTCCATGAAGTCCATAACTCCCCTTATACATATTGTGAGTTTGTTGACCTGTTCATATACCCAACTACTTCTCTATTATTGATAACTCCTCCTCCCAGACTCTGCTAAAATGCAGAAATTTTTGCATCTCTCAAAGGACTACAGTATTGGTGACTGGTATTTTTACCAAAATCACACAGTGATTAGGATTTATGGCTGTGAACTATCCCCCTACAAGCTGCCAAAATATGTCCCTATGAGACTCTTTGCCCTAGAATACTTCCGGCAATTTATTAGTTCAGATTTGACTCATTTCTATGGTGTTAGGAAAAAGGCACAGCTCAAGATAAGAAATCAATTGGGCCCTTTTATCATCAATAAAAGAGAAGAATCTTGGGAAGAAGCAGATAAGATTTTAAGGGATCAACTTATGTTGAAACAAAGTTTTCATTGGTCAGCATATGACCCTGAACATTTCATAAGTTCTAGAAGAGTCAAAAACAAGCTTACAGGATATGTTCACCATAAAATCCCTGAAATTCAAAAATATGTTAACCAACAAGAATGGATAGAAGGCACATTAGTAGAAGAGATTACTGAGGAAGAGAGACTGGAAAAGGCTATGAAAGGGCTTGAAAAAATGCTTGACCTAGAATCTTTTGGACAAGTATCCTTCAAGCTGCCCCGGCACATAGGAAGTGACACAACTTTTGCCAGGACTTCTCAACAACCATCACAAAAGGCCAGCACAACATCATCTAAAGGCAAGGAGGTAATAGGTGGGGAACAGAAAACAATGGCAGATCAGCCAGATACATCAAAGGAACAAAGCCAAGGGTAAGGTCCTTCAATAGAGAAAAAGGTGCCTGAGATCCTTGTGTTACAAACTCCTCTCAACGAGGAAAGAGCCAAGAAAAGAGACAGGCAGGAATACACACCTCTAAGTGGATCAGCAGAACAGCAAGGGGAAAAGATGCAAAGGTTAAATCCTTACTCTAAAGAGGAACTCTTGGGAGAGACAACAGGTAGCTTGAGAGGTGAGGAAAGAAATGAACAGCAGATTCCTCCAATTTTGGAAACATCAACTAGCTCATATCAGCAAGAGCTAGTGGGGCAGCATGGTGAAGAGGTCACATCCACCAGGCCACAAAGCAAACAACAGAGCAAGAAAGGCTCAGATATCAAGAAATCCTTTACTGAAATAAAGGCTAGAAATGACCTAATAAGGATCCAACTTTATAATCAATTGCTGAGAACAACCCCCACAAATCAACAAAGGCTAATGGCAGCTTATGATATTCAAGAAGGGAAAATGACCCTTAGTCACTTCAGGCCCACAATGCAGCAACCACAGTCAGCTGCTGATTATATCAGGACCAATCTGGAAGTTCTCTCTAAAGACATCCACCCAATGGACCAGATTGAATTACATAAACAAACTGGAGAAGTGGTGTACTCCACCTTGGCAGACAAAGCATTATTAGCTGACAAATTGCAGAATTCATTGCACAATATCTCTGCCCAATTAGGTTGGAGAAGCCCTCCTCATTAGCCAAGGATAACAGGATCGAATCCTTCGAGGAAATTATTATTGAGATGGGAAATGATCCCAAGCATCCCAAGGGCATCCAGGCATTAATAAAAAAGAAATAAGAAGATATTGCATCTCTCAGGAAGCAGCTCAAGGTGCCAATTACAATGCACCCTCAAACCACACAAGTTGCACAGCAGAAAGAAGAGGAGGACATGGTGGGTTTACTGATGAGGATAAATGAGAGGTTGGCAGAGACAGAGAAGGCATTGGAAGAAGCACTACAAGGAAAACAGGGAGAGTTGGCCTCTCAGCCATCTCAAATAGCTCCAATTATTACAACTGATCCTTCTACAGTCACAACAGTAGTCCCTCCTACTGGTCCGGCATCAATAGCACCAAGCACTACTTCAACAGAAGCAGCAAGAACAGTACTAGATACTAGCTGAGCATGGAAGAGATGATGAAGGAAATAAAGGCCTTAGAACTCCAAATGGCAGAGCTAAAGGAAGCCAAAGAAAAACTGGCCAAGTTAGAGGTAAGCTACGATAAATCCAAAATAACTGCAACTGAAAAAACAAGAGAGGTAAAGGCCTTGGAAAATATGGTAAAATCCTTGGAGAAATATCTCACTCTTCACAAAAATCTAACAGAAATAAAAACAATTTTGTGGACTAAAATTGGCCAGTCCATCACTGATCAATGGAGATCAATACAGAATATTCATGAGCAGATTGAACTGATAGAAATGGCCCAAATAGATACTCAAAAGGCCAGGACTTATTCGGAAACATGCCTGAGCAAGCCAATAGATTAATCAATTTTTTGAACACTCACACCAAAGAAGAACTGGCAGCTCTAGATATCAAGGACAGAACAAGTACCATTTTGACAATTAAAAGGGTGTTGACTATGAGGAATTTTATACAAAATCTGGAGAGAAAGTGTCAAGAAATGCAGATAGAGATAAATGCTTTTACAACAAAGTTTACAGTCTTGCAGCAAAAGGGTCTACCCAGTTTGTTAACCAGCAATCAGAGACTGTTGACACATGAACAATATGCACACAGGGTGAATACATATGTTACAAATCATATCACAACATCATCAAGCACTTCAGAAGACATAGTACCTCCCTTTGGACGGAGCTTATATGACAATTTGGAAAATCTGTTCTATATCGAGCATTAAATAACACATCTTTTTGAAGTCCAACCCAATTACTACAGGTATATTGAAGCGGATGAAACATTAATAAAACTACAAAGACACCAGTTGCCAACAAACCAATGGTGGCAGAGCATGTTAGAGGTGTTACCAAGATGAAAGAGCCAGGACAGTAATGCAGGAACGCGGAATAAAGAGACAGCTACCAACCGACTTGTTAAGCTAAAAAGTCAAATATATCTGGCCACCTAAGGCAGACGGTACAACAGAAGTTACTCCTGCATTCATTGCACGTTGTTTTCAATGTCATTTACTGCCTTTGAAGAAGTAGATGGATAAATTTATTGCTTGATATTTTCTCTATGAGATATTTTGTAACTCTTTTTGTTTAAATACCTCCTCTAGAGATGTATTATTGTTGGTTGGTGAATATCATTCTGGACCTGCGTTGTAGATTTGCGAACTCTTTACAATAAAGATTGCTGGAATGCTTTGCCGATGAACTTGCTGGTTGTGGAATTAATGGCAGAAGAATATGTTACAGGATTCTCGTATTACCTCATGGATCAATAAGTCTTTTTAACTCTTGTTTTAATGTTCCTGTGTTTTATATATAATCTATATACCATGTTCTAAATTGCAGGAAAAAAGAATAGCTCAAGATTTACTTTATTGTACTCTGCGTTCAATTCCTGTCAATTTTTATGTTTTCTACAGGACCAGCATAGGCAGGAATTCTTGACTGCTCCTGTCTCCCTAGTTCTTACACTTAGAATACAATTAAGGAATTCTTAAATGCTCCTTAGTAGTATTTACTCATTTTCCCTCTGTTAGCATAATGAAAGATTCTTAATTGCCTTTCATTCCTTGACTCCATTTCATCTTATTCCAGTTTGAAGATTGTTCCATGTTTAATTATCTTGCTCTGTAGTTCCTCCTTTTGCCAAAGAAACCATACCCAGAAGTTTATTTTTATTTTCCTCCATTAACCCAATGGCCTGAACTTCTCATACTTTGCAGCCCTATTCTATTGAATGTCACTTTCCAAACACCAAACAAATACTTGTACTTCATAACTAGCCTAACATATAGCAAAACAAAGCTAAATCATAAAGAGAGAGCCCTCTCTGGTTGCAGATTGGCTAGAATCTGTAGCCTACAGACTAGTTAGTGGTTACCTCGACCGTATTCCCTTTTCTCAGATCTTTTAGGGAACAACCTGAGTGATAACAAGCTCTACCCCCTTACCGTTGTCCATCAAGATGGTTCCTGTGGGCCCTATATTAGCCCCCTCCATCATTAAGGAACCCATTATTGTCCCAACCCTTGATGGGCAATGAATTTCCCCATCTTAAGGGGCTATCTACTATTATATATTACACAACATGCTCTCATCCCCTGGAACCGAGAGTAGATATGAAGAAAAATCAATCAAAGGCAATAGGCATATGAATAAGGGAGGAAACAAAAAGGATGAGGTAACTCATATACCAATTTTTTATCCCTCCTACACTCATATACGTAGGTGTGGGCTCGCCTTATTACAACTACCCTTATATTATGACATGTGGTCTGGATGATTCCCCTGATCCCCACTCCATTCCATACTTTATCAATTGTCACCTACTACTTGAGGGATGTACCATGGACATTTCACCACATTTAAAGGTTGAAACCACCTAATATTGTCCTTTATTAACTTGATTTTAAGATTGGAGACACTTGTACATGCCAAAGCCCACTATGGAAGGGAATGCAACCGTGAATTTCCCCATTGGTTCCATGAATTGTAAGCTATTTTATTTGATTATTTTGATGATTTGTTGTATTGGAGGGAATGTGGATGCATTAGATCTTATGCAAGATTGAAGGTGGGTATCCATTTGGGGCTTGGTCTCCCTATATGGGGTCCTATCCCTCTAGTGGGAAACATTGGCACTTGTAGGGTGAGCATTGAGAGCCACAGGTCTCCACCATAGCAAAGAGTACTTCATGGATCCCCAACACCACTCATTGATTTCTTGTGTTCCACCTTTTCGATGAGGATGATGAACTTGGTTCACCATACCCAACTGAATCCAAACTTGCACCATACACCTGACAGATGTTTCGGGGTCCATATGAGGGCTTATGCCATCATGCTAGCCCTTACAAATGGTTTAGAGGAATTTTCGATCCACTTGGAGACTCATGAGGATGTTCTTGTGCCCCTCACACCCACTTGGGGGCACCACAGGGATTTTCTTGGAAAAAAAGGGGCCAGCCCATTGTCCACTATGATTGAGGTCCATTATTACATCATGACACACTCAAGACTTCATTAGGTATCCTCAAAGGCCCAACGACTCACTTTATTGATCATTCGACCCTCTTGAGAGGCTTATTATTATGTTATTGTGCTATCATGGTGGGCTTGTCACCAAGGGATGCTATTATTGCACATTATTATATTATTTGGGGCTCAATTAGGTAAAATTAAGAAAATCCAACTCATTAATGATTGTATAGATAGGAGTGAAATGATTCATTTTTATTATCATCACTTGGATTACATTAGTATCTCTTATTATATTTTCACACTTTTTGTTGGGATGAATTTTTGGAGCTCTTCTTGATGCACTATTGATATAGCCTTATGCAGGAACATAATAAAATACATATCTAAAAATAAACATAAAGGTGCAGCATGAATAAAACTTCATTTCATTAATATCAAAGAACTGAAAGATGTTTACATACAAAATGGAAATAAACTAGCTAAGGCGATGGTAGCTTATCTCTGAGAAGAGATGTGGTGGCTACATGGCTCTGAACTGAGTTACAATTAGGCTCAATGGAATTTTTATTATTGAACAACAAAGGAAAACCATAAACAACCAAAATCCTAACTCTAGGAGATGAAATGCCAAGATTTTGTGGGCCTTGTTAGGGTTAAATTGGCAACCAACTTCCTAGGGTCGTAACTTTGTCATATGATCTTCGTTTGCCGCGTACGATACTGTTAAGTAAACTTGACTTGGAATAAAGTCAAAGTTGACCAGGTTAAATAGTGATGGTTTTGGGGCACATGGTATTGTGCACCCATAGTATTTTTCCTATGGTATTATATGTAATGGAGCTTATAAAAGGCTGGAAGGACTTCATTGTAATGCAGGGCCTGGAGGTGAGTGGTGAAGGCTCACTTGGTTGAATTGTCTAGGATTTTGGCCAATGCTAATGAGATATAATTAGGTTGGGTTTTTCCCTGGATTTGGGGTTTTCCCGGATAAACATGTGTGTTTATGTGTTTATGGTTGTTGCTGGTAATTTTTATATTTGTTTCTCTCAGTAATTCTCTGTAATTAACTTGTGTTCTTGGATAAATTACTTAACAATTGGAATCAAAGCGACGGGATAAGACGGCGAGATCAGGAATTGAACTCATCACCTACTGAGAGAGGATACCCGAAGAGAGATCAAGATCAAGGCCTCCTTTTGAAGTCACCCCAGGCGAGGGTTTCAAGGACTCATCTTAGAAATTAAAGGCAATTAAACTTGGCAAGAAGGTAGCAAAGAATCAATACAAGGATGTCGGTAATTGAGAGAGGATGGGTCAGAAGAGCAGTAGCAATATATATATATATATATATATATAATATATATAATATAATATATATATATATATATATATATATATATAATAATATATTATATAAATAATATATATATATATTCTATATATATATATATATCTATATATAATATATATATATTATAATATATTATATATCTATAATATATATATATATATATATATATATATATATATATATATATATATATATATATTATATATATATATATATTTAATGAAGTCAAAATTATTGCATGTAAATGGGCATACTACTATAAGACCTGGTAAGGCATGTGTACCCCTGTGTAATCACTAGTAAATTCTGGTTAGACCTAGGTGATAGTGGGGGTGTCAGGTTAATAATAACCTGGGTAAAAACGTTGAGGGGGATAAGGGCTAGAGTGAGCGGGATTGTCTCACTTAGCAGGTTTGGCTGGAGTTAGTTAAGGAACCCCAAGTCAAGTTTAAGGGGGGCATTGTTAGGTAAACTTGACTTGGGATAAAGTCAAAGTTGACCAGGTTAAACAGTGATGGTTTTGGGGCACATGGTATTGTGCACCAATAGTATTATGCCCATGGTATTATATGTAATGGAGCTTACAAAAGGTTAGAAGGACTTCATTGTAATGCAGGGCCTGGAGGTGAGCGGTGAAGGCCACTTGGTTGAATTGGCCAGGATTTTGGCCAATGTTAATGAGATATAATTAGGTTGGGTTTTTCCCTGGATTTGGGGTTTTCCCAGATAAACATGTGTGTTTATGTGTTTATGGTTGTTGTTGGTAATTTTTATATTTGTTTCTCTCAGTAATTCTCCGTAATTAATTTTTGTTCTCGGGTAAATTACTTAACAGATACCTTGTTGGAAATATCTCTTCAATTACTATAGGATTTTCCACAAGCCCTTTCTTAGGACCATGGGCTTGTTGTGGACCTCCAAAAACGTCGTTTAGGGGGTCAAAACAACGTCGGAATTTGAGGACCCGAAAAACTACTAAAAATTGTAAATGCTTTTATAATCAAGGAAATGAAAAAAAATGAATCGATGTATAGGTGGAATAGGCGGGTTACCACCAATATCCACCTAGATCGGTACACCACCCTTAGGAAGCAACGGTCCCCATTGCGTGCAGAGCCTCCAAGAGGTGAGGAATTTTTTGTTGAACCTAGTCCCTCGTGAACCACTTTCCTTGGTGAATGAGTTGGCTTGCTTTGACAACTCGATATAGTTGGATCCTTTGTTGGGGAGTGTTATTCATCTATGTGTCCATGATACTATTAGTTTTGGATTACTTGATGCAACTTGCGTTGAGTTTTGTTGGTGTCAATTTCTCAGCAACAACATATTTTAGATCTAAGACTTTTGTGATCCATAATTTGTGAACCAATTCTTACAATGTGATTAATCTGGAAGACTATTTTCTAAACATCATATTTGTCCAATAATGGAAGAAATTATAGTCGTAGCTAATCCACATTGAATACTAGGTGTAGACCTACAAACGGTGGAATTTTGAGCTCAAAGGCATTGTCCCCTACAGCCTTGGTGATGGTGGGTGGCCCATATCAGAGTGGGAAAACCTTGCAGTGGGGCCCAACGATGTGCTCCTTCTGTAAATGTAACCAAACATTGTTGCCCACCTAGAACTTGTGTGGCACTCGATGTTGATCATGACGTTGGTTGTACTTAGCATTGGCTCTATCGAATATGTCATGGACCTGTTAGAGGATGTGTTGAATGTGCTCAATGAAGATGATAGCTCAATTAGCTTTAGATTGGACATTATTTGAATCTATATAAGTAGCTACAAATGGTATGGTCACATCAATAGGACATAGTCGATGGAATCCCAACCCCAACTAAAAGGGGTTGCGGCTAGTTGAGCTATGGAGAGCTCTATTATAACTGTGCTAGACATAGGGGAGGCTTTCATACTGTGTGCATGGATTCTCTGAGTTGTATATGTGAAAAAATTGCTTGATCATCCTGTTGATGACCTCTGTTTGGTCATTAGGTTGGGGGAGGAATGGCATAGACTTAGTAAGCTTGGTATCCAACATTGACCAAAGGCTTAGCCAAAATATACTCAGGAACCTTCTATCTTGATTTGGGATATTGGACTGTGGGATCCCAAAATGTACCCACATTGGTTCAAATAAGATATTAGCAGTAGCTTCTGTTGTGATACTCTTCTTGTAGGCTGCTAGAATGGCCATCTTAGAAGATTTATTGACGACCATGAATACGAAGTCGTTTCCATGCTTAGTGGGAGGAAGGATCGACATGTAATCCATGGAGATGGACTCCCAAGGCCAAATAGGAGTAGGTAGAGGAGTATATAGGCCTTTCTTCTTTCTTTTTGGTTTGGAAATGGTGTAGGTAGTAAAGTATCTGATTTACTTCCCAACAACCTGTCGAAGATTCGGCCAATAAAAATACTTATGTAGCACTGCCACTATTTTCTCTACTCCAAAATGTCCAACGACACGATTTTATTGTGCCTCCTAAAACATCTTAGAATGCTTGCTTGTAGGAACACAAAGGTGTCCTAGATGGCATAACAATGCACCCTGGAGTTGAAAATCTAGAACTTGCTTGCCTTTGAGGAGCATCTAGTATGTGTTTTTGAATTCTGGATCACTCTTGTAAAAATGAAACTACATAGAAATCTCGTGTCCACATGAGTCAAGCACAGTGGTTAGCACCATAAGCTGTGGTTGGCTAAAACAATTTGCAACATTATTGGTGTCACCCTTCTTGTACATGATGTTCAAATGGAATTGTTGTAGGTATGTGGACCATTTTTGATGGTGATCATTCTGCAACTTCCCTTATGTCTGTATAAACTATAGGGGTTAGTGGTCTATGTGGATAATCGTTTGCTTCCGCATAATGTAATTCTTACATTGTCAGAAGGCCTGCACAATAGAATATATATATTTTTCATAAGTGGGATAATTTTGGACTGTATCTGAAAGTGTCTCATTGTGATATTCCATTTGATGCCCCTACTGGGTAAGAACTGCACCAATAGCATAGTTGGAGGTGTATGTCTATATTTTAAATGGTTGTTGCACCTCTAGTAATGTGAGCACTACTGTTGAGTAGAGGTGATGCTTTAACTCAAAAATTGCCTTATGTTGGGATTCAGACCAAAATAGCTATTCTTTCGCTCCACCCTTGGTGACTTGACTCAAAGGCCAAGTTATATGAGAAATTTCAATCACAAAACTACGATAGAAATTGGCAAGGCCCAAAAAGTTGCGGAGCTCCATTAGAGTGGTTGGGGCTGGCCAATCTCAAATAACTTGTATCTTGGTTGGGTCCACATGTACACCCCACTCATTAATTATCTACTGCAGATATAGAACATGTGTCATACCAAAAGTTCATTTCTCCAAATTGGCACACAATTTGTGTTGTGACAGGGTTTGGAGGACCTGTCAAATATGGTGTATGTGCTCTTCCCAAATCCATTTGAAGATCAAGATGTCATCTAGGTACACAACCACAAATGAGTTGGTAAAGGGCTACAATATGTCTTTCATCATCAACATGAAGGTTTTGGGGGCATTCGTCCACCCGAAAGAGATGACCAACCATTCGAAAAGGTGCTCCTTTGACTTGAAGGCACTCTTCCATGCATCAAAGGGTTCAATTCGTACTTGGTGATAACCCAACTTCAAGTCAATCTTGCTGAAATACTTGGCACTGTTGAGTTGGTTCAGAAGGTCATCAACCTGTGATATTAGATACCTATTTCAGACAATGATCTTATTCAACACCCGATAGTCAATATAGAGTCTCCTAGTGTCGACTTTCTTCTATACCAACGCGATTGGGCTCCTAGAGATTGATAAACATGGCTTGATGGGCCCTTTCTGCATATGCTCTTGAATATGCCTCTTGATTTCATCGTTCTCTAGAATAGAGCTTCGGTAGATCATTCCATTGGGTAGTGATGCACTCGGAATTAGATCGATGGAGTGCTTGACCTGACAGTGTAGGGGTACCCTTGTGGGTGAGGTGAAGATGTCCCTGTACTCTTCCATGACCTTATCCATTTGTTGTTTCTATATGTAGGAGACTTGTCTATAACCTATGGATGTGACCACATTCTTATTCTTTCCCTAAGGGTGAATCATAAGGAAGAAAAAATTTCTAGTTTGGGAAATGATCTTACTGCATTGCTTCGCAGAGATCAAAGAGATGGCGGTAGGTGGTGCTACCTTTGATATGTTGTATAAATTATTTCCCAAAGAAATAATGATAATGCAAGGCCTATAATTATACACAACATGACACTTCCACAAGTATGGTTTTCCTAATAAAACATCACAAAATTCAATAGGATCAACATCACACAATACCTCATCTATGGAGGGCTTGATGTTGTAAGGAAGGTGGCACTATTGGTTGATGTAGAGATCTCACCCTTGCTGAAGCCACCCACTCATGTATGGATATGGATGTGGTGTGGTTGGTATGCCCAACTGCTTCACGACCTCTTTTGAAATGAGGTTCTTTTGACTTCCTCTATCCATAATGAACTATAGTGGATAACCCTTCACCCACATTTGTGATTGGAAGAGTCGCTCCCCCTCCTCCATATATTTAGCTCAATCTACTGGATCTTGATGGTGGAAATGGTGGCACTAGACTCCGCATCAATGATCTACTTCCATTTGTTATTCCCCTTGTCAATTTGTGACTTAGAGTCAAAACATACATCTAATTTGGAAGCCTTCAGCTTGGTCACCAGTGACTGCTTGGCTCGACACTCACTTGTGTTGTGAGTGGGGTTCTTTTGGAGCTCAAACCATTTCTCTGTGTCCTTCTTTGTCTTCATGGTGTTGTTCTTTTCTTGCGACTTCAGAGGGTTGTCCTGGGTCACCCCGCCTTAGCTTTGTCCTTTGTTCTGCGCTTTGGGGGTGCCTTTCCCTTACTTCAGATTTGCAGATCCAAATTCTCACTTCTTTCGTTTAAATTTATGCTCGATCTAGATAGTGTATGAATTGGCGGAACTATGTGAGGAGATGTCCAGGAACTCTATCTCGTCCTGGATGTACTTGTGTAGACAACCACAGTACATGAGTGCCAAATTCCACTAAGAATCCTTGAAGCCCAACTTCATGTGAAGGGTATGAAAAATATTTGTGAACTTTGGCACATCTTGCACCCTTCCCTGTCACAATGTGGTCCACTTTATATATTTATCTTCATAGCTCCTGACAAGGTAATATTTTTCCTTTATGGTAGTTGGGATGGGGTCCCCAGGGTAGAATCGAATTAATTAGTCCTTTTTTTGTATACAATTTTGTAAAAGATGAAAATTATCTGTGATTTGTGGAAGCGGAGCACATAGATGAATAAGAGTCAAAGGGGCTTGGCCCCTTCTTTTAAGTAAAGTTTGAGTCAGTTTTAAGATTTACTCATGATCCGCAGACCATAGAATTATATGGAAAAAATCTATAAATAGTTGAGTCTTAGTGAGAGGAAGAAGTAAATTAGATAGAGAATTTGGGTTCATTGAAGAGTCTTGGGTAGGAGATAAGGAAGGAAGGCTCTGCTTCCTGTGATTAGGTAGAGCAAGGAAGGCTCCACAGCTAAGTGCACGGAGGCCTAGGTAGAGTTCGCAAATGAGTGCACGAACCCATGCAACTATGTGCACAGGGAAGTTTGATTCTATAATCAGTGAATTGAAGATTAATAAAGACAGTTTTCTGAAGAATTACTGAGTATCTCTATTTATCTATGTTAATGTTATATGTTGTTGATGGATGACATGCTTTTATGAATTACTGATTAAATTCTACATGACTGTCTTGAATTTATCTTAATAATATATGAAATGAATGCTTAGCCACTTCCGTGAAGATTTTGGTGATTTCTCTTATGTTTTATGATGAATTAAGTAGATCTATGTGAACTCCAATTTAGGATTGATTTTTGATGTGTGTAAGTAGGTGAATCGATTGTTAAAAGTACAGAACGACTGATCTTGGGCCTTCACGAATGTCTGAAGGTCGCTTTAACTAAGTTGAAGTAACGTGTCCTAGGAGTTTATTGATCTACACTAAGGTAGATCTAAGGTGATGTAAGACATCACACTAGTCACTGAATGTAGAAACTTGGTTCTTGCATCCCTCCATACTGCTTCAGGTGAGACTGCAACTTGCGCTACACGAGTTGTTGCCAAAAGGGCGAGTAGTGTAGGGTTTTGTTGGTTGGCGCAACTAACTCTGAATCTGGGTCAGGACCCCCTAAGCCAACAAATGGTTCCATTGCTGGGACTAGGATCTAATTGAAAGAGATGTGTGATGTCGCATCATTGGAACTCGATCAAGAAAGAAATTGAAAAGTGGTTGGATCAAAAGATTCACAAGTTCACAGCACAAGGAAAAAGGAATCTACACCTATCAAAGGAAGATTGGTTGAATAGATATATGTATACAAAGATACATGAAATATTCGTCTGCACCTTCCCCATTGAACTGTATGAGTGGTTAGCCAAGTTGATAGATAATCAAGGAAGGTGGAAGCTCGATAATCCAATAGTATGGACTTGAGAATTATCGCGAAGACTAGAAGCTTCTGAAAACAAGATTGCATGGGATGTCGATCACTGAATCGATTGAATTCTAGGAGGATTTTTTACATAATTTTCTATTGATACCTCAATCATCTATAGCAAAGCAGAGCAAAGATTCTTCAAAGGACCACAAGGTAATTATTTAAGATCATTGAATACTTGGATTAAAATGTTGCTATGTTAAAAATGAGTGATGCCATTATCTTGATGTTCGGAGCTACAAAGAGTGGAAGATTCTTTAGAAATTGTGAAGGATTTGGACCAAAGTATAATCCATTGATTGGACCTCCTTCAAGTGATGAAAAAGGGGTGGGGAAGACTACACCGCAAAGCGTTGTTCATCTAATCACTCAGGGGATTCCTAGAAAAATTCATCCATCCACTCCACCTCCACCTCCATCACATACACCTTCGCCCACACCTCGACCTCCATTATCACCTTTCAACATGGAAAATGCAATGAAAATGTCGTTCTTTAAGGGCATAAGAAGTGAAGATCTAGAGCAGTTATGGTTTGTTGCGAATATTGTATGGACAATGCAACAGATCACTAATGATAACATAAAGGAGGCATAGTTGGTTACCGCTTTGCAGGATCACACACTAACTTGGTACATTAAGTATTGCGCTGATAATCCTCTTGTGACGCTAGTAGAGACTAAGACAACTTTGAACAAAGAGTTTAGTAAGCCTAAATCTGACTCACGGTCAGTGAAAGAAATTTAAAGAGATCATGATGAAGGTTGAAGAGACGCCTTGGGATTTTGATCAGAGGTTGAAGTGCCAGATCAGACAGGCTAACATGCAGATCACATATTGCTAGCATCATGACTGGTTTACTGTGTCACTTCTACCCCATTTGAGGATTTCTCTGTCACAACACAAAATCTAAGGGTACAACAAATTCACTCATACTTAGCAATATTACACCTAGAATTATGGAGATTGAAAAAAGACAAGGAGATTAAACCAGAAATGCATGCAGAAGTATGGTGTTTGAAGTGCAAGGGCCATGGGCACAATAAAGACCATTGTCCCATGTATGCAAATTATATTGTAGGAGGGGGCGCAATTCCCGTGAAACCAGAAGCCCCAACAGGGCCAAGCATGGGGACTACGCTATGGTGTGTCATTTGTCAAGTTACCGGGCAACATGTGATGGATAATTTCCATTTACTATAGAATTTCGTTCAAACACCCCAACATTTGTTCTGCAATTTTTGAAAATCTATGGGCCATGATGAGCGCCACTATCGAAGCTACGAGATGATGATGGAAAGAACCCCTACGTACCATATGCAAGCATAAACTCAAACTCTAGATCAGGGCGTTGAAGGAGCATGCAGAGTTATCAGGGTTGAGGATGGGGCTGAGGAGGAGGAGGACCTAGTAAAGGGTGTGGTCGGATTATATGCTACAACTGCAGATAGCCAGGGCACTATCGGTGAGAGTGCCAGAATCCTACACACCCTCATTTCAATACTGCAGATAGTTCGACCATACTATACAATAATTCCCAAGGTTAATAGCTAAAATGCAAGAGAAGAAAACACAACCTCAACAGTCGATGCAGAATTTATAAATGATGAGGGTTGAGCCCTATGAAGAAGATCAAAGTTATAATATTGTACTAAGAAGTGGAATGATGACTCATGCTGATAAAGGTAAACAACCTAAAGAATAGCGATGGGTTCGTAAATCCCCAGAGAAAGAAGCTGGTTTTGACTTGGATCATGCTAAGGAAACTTTTATGGAAGCCAAGAAGAGCTTCACAGAGGCTGCCACCTTAGGAAGCCAGGGCAAGAAGCAAGAACTCAGCACACCTGCAGAGGTTGACCCTTCTGTACTCACTACATTTTTGGAGACTTGCATGAAACTGCTGCTATAAAGGCTATGGAAGGCCTATAAGAACTAATAAATAAATGTGCCAATAAGGAAAAGGCAGTTGATGAACACTATGTAGTCAGAAAGATTGGCAAGCATAACGCACGAATAGGACGAGAGATGAGGCTAAATAGCATAGATAGGTGATTATGAGATGGACAAGGTCATCTTGGATTTTCGGTTCGATGCGAATGTTTTACTAAAATAAACATGGGAAAGGATGGGGATACCTATGCTTCAGTGGTCTCCAATTTAGCTCAGGATGGCGAACCAAGATAAAATCATCCCCATGGGATAATTATATGGGGTAATGGTGGATATCGAAGGTGCGAGTGTGGTGGCAGACTTTGAAGTTATAGAAATTATTGATGATAGTAATCCTTACTCCGCGCTCCTGGGAATAGATAAAGCTATTGATATGAATGGGGTCATCAATTTGAGGAAAAGAATGATGTCATTTAAAAGAAAGTCACTTAGGGTTATAGTGCCACCGGACCCTGCAAAAGGAGCACGTTATACTGAACTAGTCCATGATTATGAAGAAAGTGATGATGAACTGGATCAAAATTTACAAGATAACAACACGAGATCAGGACTGGATCAATCCAATGGTAGATGGGTGGATTGCATGGGACCGAGAGAGTTCCTGTAGCTTTGGCTCAGACGAGGAGTTAGAGCATTCGTAGAATCGCTTACATGAAGTTTATAACATGTGATGCAATATGATGACAAAGTCATTGCGTTGTGTTTTGTTGGAGGTAAGAAAATTACCTTATTATGATGGTTTAACTGATGTAGATCTTATTTTGGATGAATTTGAGTGTGAATATGCTAAGGACCACTGCTTCCAAGAATTAGAGTTGGTGCTACACACTACACCTACACGATGGTGGGGTATGCTTAAGGATAGTTTTTCTAGATGGTGAGATTACAGAAGAATGATGAAGCTACAGTTTGGGCGTGATACTACCATAATGACTAAGAAGTATAATGGAAAGGATGATCCAAGTGATCACCTGGAAAAATGGACTAAGGCACGGGGGATAGAACCGCAACCAAAGTTGGTAGACATATTTTGTCATACCTTGGATACAATTCCCATGAACTGGTATCTTGAGACGGAGCTCCACCATGGCACTGCGGAATTGGATGTATTGAAGGAAGGGTTCTTATTGAATTTCAGTTTTGATGATGGGTTTGCAAGCATCAATGAAGCACTGCAAGAGATTAAAGCAGTTATCTTAAGAACACCGAAGGAACCTATGGAATGGACCCAACCGGACTAGAGCACCCAGCTGCACCACACATTAGAATGCTATAATGTGACCACTGAGGAGGGAGAAGAAGACCCAAGGAACATCAATATTCTAGAGGTGGAAGAGCATCATGAATTCAAAGGCCCACAAATAGAAAACTTGGACATCTCCACACCTTTGAAAAAAAAGCAAACATTGGCACTGAGGAAGAACTGAAGTTTGCAAATCGGGGATTATTGGGATGACGCCATAGTAGATAAAGTTGTTGAATTACTTCACGAATACTAGGATCTCTTCCCCACCAAGTTTTGAAATTTAAAGGTGATAATTAGCAATTTGGGTGTTATGAAGATCACATTAAAGCTGAATGCAAAGCCTATTAAACAAAGGCCTTATGGCCTCAATCCTAAGGATAAGGAAAAGGTTCACCAAGAGATGGATAAGATGTTGGAGGTAGGCATCATAGAACTTGTTGAAGAATCCGATTGGGTGAGCCCGATGGTGGTTCAAGAGAAGAAACAAAAAGGCGAAATAAGGATTTGCATAGATTTGCGGTTGCTTAACGATGCATGTGTCCATGATCCATTTCATACGCCATTTACAGATGATGTGTTAGACAATGTTAGAGGGTAGGATTCCTATTCCTTTACTAATAGGTTTTTAGGGCATCATAATATCAATATCGTGCTAGAGAATAGGAGAAAAATGAACTTTGCGATGAAGTGGGGTTGTTTTCAGTACACGATGATGCCATTTGGACTAAAGAATGCACCTGCGATATTTTCTTGTGTAGTCATAGCAGCATTCAAGGAGTTCATTCATAAGTTTATGGAAGTTTTCTTTGATGAATCAATAGTGTTTGGATTAGTGAAACACCATGTAGCGAGTCTGTGCTTGATTTTGGATACGTCACAGATACCAGATAGTGCTGAATTTGAAAAAATGCATATTCTATGTTCCTTTTGGGATCTTGTTGGGTCATGTTGTGTGCAAGCAAGGATTGATGGTGGTCCCTGCAAATATTGTGGTAATTGTGAACTTGGAGGCCCCTAGGAATGTTAAGAAGCTACACACAATGCTGGGACATACGGGATACTATAGAAAATTTATCAAAGCTTATGCTCAAATTACCATGCCCATGGAGAAACTGCTAAAGAAGGATGTAAGATTCTGTTGGGACAAAGAGTGTTAACGCAACTTAGACATGTTGAAAGAAAAGATGGTCACTGCTCTGATCTTGGTATTCCCTGATTGGAAAAAGGAGTTTCATGTACATGCAGATGCTTATTACATTACGTTGGGTGCAGTGCTAAGACATGTCAGTGAAGGAGAACCGGACCATCCTATCGCCTTCGCGAGTAGAAAGTTATCGAAGGTCAAGAAAAAATATTCATTGATTGAGTGTGAAGGGTTGGTGATGGTCTACACATTGCAAAAATTGAGGCATTATCTATTAGGAGGGAATTTCAAGATGTATACAGATCATTCTACCTTAAAATACCTGATCAACAAGCATATGTTGGGGGGGCGGGATTTTCATATGGTTGTTATTATTTCAGGAGTATGAATTTGAAGTCATTGTTAAGACAACGAGGCTAAATGTAGGCCTTGACCATATGTCACGAATTGAAATAGGTGAAGAACCTAGTAATTTGGAGGAAGGGTTGCCAGATGCGCAACTCTTTGCGATGCACGTACAAGATGATCATTTTTCAGACATTATTCACTTCTTAAGTACAGGGATGGCGCCAGAAGGATACACAAGTCAACAGAGGAAGGAAGTAGTAGTACATGCAGCTGTGGAGCGATAAAAAGGTGTCTTTTGAACCCCTAATTACCTTCACATTAATTATCAACCCAGGGACGACTTTTTATTTCAAGAGTGTACTCAGTCTGAGGCGGCTATTTACTCAAGAGTAAATGTTTTGCAGTATATAGTGCTTAAAACCCAAAAGTAAATGAATGCTTGAAAAAGAAATCTAATTGAAACAACAAGAAACTGAAATGTTCTAAACTAAATCATCCATTCAAACAACCATTAATCGAGGATAGAGTAGCAATAACTCATTTCTCTAGAAATTGATGGAAAGGAAATTAGAGCATGGACTAAAGATCTGGGAGCTAAGCAGCGACTTGCTAACTCACTACAGCTTTAGACCTTCTCTCACACCAAAGAAGCAATTACAAGTAAATGGAATGGCAGAAAGTAAAATGAAGTAGCAAAAGGAAATAGAACAACAGCAAATGAAACAGCAATTCAAAGAACTAAATCTCGCGAGTTAGAACTGAACTCTCATTCTGCAATCAAATAACAATCGGCAAAAGCAATTCCAATGAACCTTACTTTACGAGAGGATATTTACAAATGAATTATGGAACAACATTTATCATATATACACAACACACTTACTATTGTAATCTGATGATTCAAGAGAATATGACTAAGTTCCAGATAGAATAATATTACTTCTGGATTCTCATAAATAAGAATTCAAATGAATCCAATATGGCAATATTCAATATGAAGGCTCTGTAACAGAAACAGTGGGTTTAAATAGTGAACATGTAATCAACTCCGAAAAGATTCATTACACAACATAGAGTCACTTACTTAAACTTCCTGAATGAAACCATTAATGAATTAGTCGTAACAGAGCATGGAACAACATATAACAAATACGTCAGGTTACCAAACTATATAAACAATCCACACCGAAATCACAGTATAATGATACAGCAGCAACTGTAAAAATATGATACACAACAGCAGCAACGTACTCCACCAGAGGCTGGGCCCTTAGCTGCCAGCGGACGCTGCTGGGTTACTTTAGAAGGAAAAGAGTGAACAACAACGCCCAAATTATGTATTAATCAACAAACTGTGGAATCATTACACCAACAAATGCTTAAGAATTATAGCATGCAACAATCCCTATCCTATCATGGATAATCCACCATCATTCTCCATCATTCGAATTCCCCCCTTTCTGAAGTCATTTTGCAGTCCTCCCTCTCTGATCTTTGTTTTCATTTAAATAGAGAAAGATCAGAGAGCAGTTACAACATAGATAATTACAACATGATTTCTTTTACAAATTTGGGTTGATTCTAACCAGCTGATTAACAAGAAAATATATTTCCTTTCATCTCTCAACAAAAGCAAGACGAATTTGGGTTTGCAGCTGAGATTTGGAGGACGGCCGCAACTGCAAATCTGAGAAAATCGTGCTCAAAGAACCCTGCGTTTCTCCCAGTACAAGCCGAATTTGGGCAAACCTTCCTATAAGAAGTTAATTGGGCCCGTTCTGGACAAAACCCATGTTCCGTATTTCTCAAATTCATCTTCATTTGCTCAGAATCTCAACCGTAAAACTGTCACTCCTTAAACCAGCGAATTTCTGAGTTGGCAGATTTAAAAATCAAATCTTCAATCTGGAAGTTACCTTGGAGGCTAAAAAATGGTGAATAATGTTTAACCAACTTATTAGAACTATCATTGGTAAAATAATGATAATCATCATATAACAAATAAAGGAGAATAAATAATATAAGAGCATAAATCATCATAAAATGGATTTATATAATAAATTATAATAAATGACATGATGAAGAATGGTAGAAATGGGTGGAATAAATGTTCACAAGTGACAATAATAATGGCATATTAATGACCCAACAACAGCCAACTTTTCAGTCATTGTAGGACATTTGTAAAAAATTGGTGCCGAAGAAATATTACGAAGATATATTCTGGACTTTGAGCATGATAAGGTTCTCGTTGAAGCTCATGGGGGAGCTGGGGGAGGCCATTATGCAGGCAAGGAAACTACATAGAAGATTTTGCATGCAGGTCTATGGTGGCCAACATTGCATAAGGATTCCAAGGTATACTGTAAGGCATGCGACGCATGTCAAAGAACTGGTAGACCGTCACGAAGAGATGAGCTATCACTACATCCTCAGGTATATTTGCAGGCATTTGAGAAGTGGGCGATTGATTTTATTAGGCGTTTTGAAAACAGGTGCACATTACATTATCACTGCGATGGAATATCAAACCAGATGGGTAGAAGCATAACCTGTTAAGGATTGTACAGGGGTTATGGCTACAAAATTCTTGTTTCAATATGTCTTAACAAGGTTTGGATGCTTGAAAGTGTTGATGAGTGATATGGGTATGCACTTTCTGAATGAAACAATCAGCGTGTTGACTGAGGAGTTCCAAGTCTACCATCAGAAGAGTACAACATATCACTCGTAGACAAATGGAATTGACAAAGCCTTTAACAAGATTTTGGAGAACACACTAAAGAAGATTTGCAACCCGCAGCGGAATGATTGGGATGTACACCTACCTGCAGTGCTATGGGCTTATAGGACTACTTGTAAGAAGCTCACATGACAAACATCGTTCAAATTGGTCTTTGGGGTCAAAGCCGTGATGACGATGGAATACATTGTGCCTAGTCTACGCATAACAACTTTTATGGTTATGACTGATCATGAGGCCTTGGAAGAATGACTCGTGCAGCTCATGGAGCTTGAAGAAGATTGATTTTTGAAAATATTCCATCAATAAGTATAGAAGGAATGTGAAAAACATGGCATGATCATGATATCAAGCTTCGCACATTCAAGGTAAATAATCTTGTCCTGTTATATGATAATAAGTTCACTAAATTTCTAGATAAATTCTAGATGCATTGGTTAGGGCCATATATTGTCAAAGAAATTACAGATGGTGACGCAGTTCAGTTCGTGAAGATGAATGGGGAACCCGTCCTGGAAGGAGTGAATCGAAGCAGGTTGAAGTTCTATATAGGGGATCCTATGCAATGACTATATGGCAACATGATAGTCTTAGTGCTCCAGGTAATTGCAAGGGGGCACAGGACTATAAACTACACTACCCGGCTTGGAGGATAAGGCATCGAGTAGGCTATGTGGAGAGTGATAAAGGTGCAACAATTTAAGCTTCACTTGGGAAGTTGTGCCATGGTGGAAGATACCATGTAGCCCGGCCAAAAAAATGACCGTTAAAGTCACTATTCATGATGGGATGGCCAAGGAGTAGTTAGGAGAAGCGGGATGGCGACAATTAAGGCAAAAATATTTGAAGATCTGTTGCCAAAACAACATTTATTATTAGAAATTCGGGGGAATGGTTGGATTTGAATTCAAAAACCCCTATAAATTACATGTGTCGGTCTAGTAGAGAACACTTTTTGCTCTAAGACTTGTTGGTGAATTTTTTTGTCTACTGCATATGAGCTGAGCATTTTGGAAGAATTTTTGTCACTAGCAAATAGTTCTCCTGTAGCCCAATATTTATTTATGGAGAGAATGATTGCCACTAACCTCACTGAAGCATTGAGTTCAGGAGCAAATGTGTCTAACGTGCCAGGACTAGAAGTGTCTAGTTTAGAGGCTACACCTATGATGCCCACAACACCGAGGTCACCTAGGCCAAAACAGGCTATGGCTAAAGAAAAGCAACCTACTTCAAAGGAAAAGAAACCAGCCGCAAAGGAAAAATCAAAGAATTCAATGCCAGGGCGCATGTCATCGAGGAAGCATACTGAAACACAGGCAAAGTAGAAAAAGGATAAGCAACCAGAAAAAGTAATGGACTTGGAGGAGGAAGAATTCCATGGAATGGAGGATATTGATGCCAAAGGAGTATATCCTATGACAAGGTTGCCTATGTATATCTCTCCACGCAAAGGAAAAGTTAAGGTCAGGAAGGATCCTGATATGGGAAAATTTTCAATGTCAACACCTTTGTTGCCTGAGCAAGTTGTGTTCGAGGGTCCTAGGCTGGCGCACATTCCATTGCTCAAAATTGAAGATTGGGACCTCCCAGACCACACAAAGTTTCTACACTTGGAGACTCACAAGGACATGCATAAAACCTACTTTGAAGACATGGGGGTTACAACATTGGAGCCCATGAAGTGGGTGCATAGTTTTGAGTATTCAGGGTTGCTCAATATGTTGTTGGTGCCGCACTATCACCACACCCCCATTAATATAGTTTGTGTGCACCAGCTCCTTGCGCTGGTGTACGATGGGTGCCTATGGCTAGGAGAGCCTATCCCTATCACTGACATGTTGATCCATAGGATCACTAAGTTACCTTGCAAGGGTGCAAACCCTGGTAGGGAGTTTGGTAGAAAAACCACAAAGAAAGATTTGGCAGATAAAATGAAGAAGTATTTTGGTCTGATTAAAAAGTCGTGCAGGTACTCTATCAGCTCCATATCATACTCGGTAGTTCAGTTGGCAACCTAGATTCTAGAAGGAAAAATAATGAGAAAATATCGCATGGATGAAGTTTCTGAGGTGGTCATTTCACTCACCTCTTAGTGCACGAAGGGGGTTCACTACAACTATCTATGTCAGGAGTTACTCGCGAACTATCGTAAGGCCCAGGATGAAAGAAGGACATTTCATTATGCCTCGATATTATTTTCGATTGTTTTGGTTGCCTGGAAGCTATTGAAGGATAGTGAGTTTCCTCCACACAAAGAAGATTCCTCCGCACAAAGAATAATTTCCCAAGGCAGCATGATTTGCCTCATTATGGGCCTCAAAAGATCCAGAGCTCATTAAGGAGACAAAGGTCTTCTGGGTTATGATGGATATGGATATGTATATGGAGGTTAACAAGTGACCGAGGTTGTCTCCCACCTTGTATGTGCAGCTATCAACTTATGAAGAATTCAAAGCTAATTTTCATAGGGTCTCGATCAAAGCGCACAAAGACCTTGAGCATAAATGGCACCCATTGCCTTATATGGCAATGGATACAAATATCTAGGAAGTTGTGCGACTTGGGCCACAGGAATGGTGCAGGCCTATGAAGTTGGATGCCGGAACAAGCATAGGCATAGAAATCTCTGCAGCGTAGAAGTAGAAGGATGCCACCAAGAAAGCAGCGCACACATTGGCTGTGCAAAAGAAGAAGGAGGCTAATACGACAGCTGCAGAGAAGGCCCACATGGAGATGGAGTGCGTTGAAACAGAGCAAGAAGAACGCGAACAAAAGGACGTAGAAGACAAGGCGAAGTCTGCTTCCCACCACACTGATGAGAAAGAGTTGTCAGGGCAAGGAGGAGGTGGCAGTGAGGATCAAACCACTCTATTCATATTAAAGAAACGTGCATATGAGCAGCAAGGTGGGTAGTGAAAGAAATAGATGTCTGATAACCAGACGCATGTTGATCCCGTGATGCTAACAGTGGGTGATCTCCATGAGATCAATGACAAAATTTGGGACACAACGACAGAGGTGCTACAACAATTCGAGCAACAATATCGATCCAAAATGGATCCTAAAAACCTTCTAAGTCTTCAAATTTCAAAAACTATCGCATAAGGAAAAACCTTACAAAAGGCAAATTACACTATGAGGCATGAAAAACATGAAGAAATGGCTAAAAACAAAGTTATTGGAGGTCAAAGGAGCAATGCATCAGAGCCGTCGAATCTGGCCGATCAATGGTCCAGATTCGATCGGCATATCGTAATCGGTGATGGGTATGAGAGGCTACTATGTGAACATTGCGACAATGATCAATGCGAGTCAATGAGGACCATCGATCAAGCACGCAGATCGACAACCGAAGTTAACCCACAATATCGCATCGGCAAAATACACTGGAGCGCTTATACAAAGGCATGGGGACTATGCGATGTGCGATTGTGATATCGCAATATTGCATCGGTGCAATGCAAAGGAGTGGGGCCGATAAAAAATGCGAC
>APFE031010938.1:0-15436 GCA_000404065.3 Pinus taeda
ATATATTCTTTCAATGCATCACCTCCAAACTAAATGAGAAAAAAACTAGATATCTCTTTCATTTTTAGCCACGCACCACTAAAATGTTTAATGATAATATTTTTTTTCATTCACCAATATAATGTATAGATAGTTGAAATTTGGATATCTATCTATACTACTAAAACATAGACACATAGACACACACATTCGTGCCATATGTCAACTCCAAGATAAATAAGGAAAAAATTACACATCTCCTTCATTTTGACATAGACAACGTTAAAAGTTTTGAATCATTCATTATAATTTTTCAATTCGTTTATATACAAAATACATACTTGCCAATATTCCATTTTTGTTAATGTACTTTAAATTCTAATTCATATCAAATATTGACAGAATTATACATCTCCATGTTGTCATTGAATTAGAAAGCACAAATTAATTAAATGAGAAATATCCTTCACTTTACTTATTTATTATTTATATTGAATTTCTTTTTGCCATCAATATTTTCTAAATGTTTGGTATGAAATTTCATTAAGTATTAAAGAAATTTAACATCTCCTTGATATTACTTAGTGGAAAAAAAAAAAATTAACAAAGGAAAAAATATTTTAAATTCAATTTTTTTCTCGCTATAAATGTTATGTTGGTATAAAATTCCCCCTAATTTGGGTGGAAATTTATAGTTTTCTTGAATGCATTTATCATCACCATGCATTCACATGGAAAGTGGCTCTCATCCAACTTTAATATGTTCAGTCAGTATGCTAATCCATCAATTTTCATGATGTCTAATCCACCGGTCCATATCCTCTGTAAAATCTCCTTGTGCTTAATGTTAATGCCTCATTCACTTACTTGGAAATGGAAAACATTATGTCTGTCTAAATATTTCGTATTTCTTTTTTCACCCAACTCATTCGTGATTCATCACTCAGCCTATCATACTCTTATTTCCTTCCAAAAGAAAAGCTACAATTCCCTCATTGATTCTAAATTCCTCCTCCTCATTCACCCACCTACTACTATGGTTCAGGAGAGTCGATGTGTAAGAAATGGAGGCGATGGATGTGGTCGTGAGCATCATCCCCATGTTGTCTCCACGAATCTCTATAGGACCTTATCCACTCCTTCAAAATCTCCTTCTCTCCTATCCCATTCTCCCATCCCCGCAATAGCTCCCAAGATGGCATAAACTCCCTTTCAATCTCACCCGCTTCCCATAGGCCCTTCCCCTTCAATCATGATTGATGTTTCTAGATTTAAGACAACTGTGGTTTATATCTTTTGACTTATTCACTGGAGTATCCACAGTAAAAAAACATTTTTCATTAATGTTTCAAACCCCAACTACGATCCATCATTAGGACTTCTTGAATGCTTGATAGTAGAAGAGCTTAATTGAGGGATTAAATAGTAATGAGTAGAGTAGAATTTGGTTTTGGGATGAGATGAATGTTTGCCTTATTTAAATAATATTAATTTTTTATTAATTATTCATTAGTTAATTAATTGATTTTAAATTCTTTTAAATTATTATTATGTTAATTATTATTATAATTAAGTTTAATTAATTATTTTTAATATTATTGATAATTAATTAATTTTAATTTTAATATAATAATGTCATTCCTCCATTTGCACAAATTAATCATAGACTACATAACAAATTTAATAGTAAGTCATTTTTTCAACTCAGCATTTCTCTAATTCGGGCAGAAATTAAGAGGGTTAGGCCTTCTTTGAATAATCTTGGATGCTTAGCATTCTCAGCACAACTAAAACTATCCAGAAACATAAAAAAAAAATCGTTGGTCTATTATTGATGCCAAGGATGCTCTGAAATCCATTAATGAAGGACACATTGCTCAGAAAAGACACTACAAGAAATTGTCCAATTTATTTAAATGTGAAAAATTGAACAATGCCATTGAAAATTCGACCGACTCAGAAGGATCAGGCTCTATGAGGGTAAATGCAAATGAAAACATTTTGAGTCACTATTCTTCATCATCAGATAGAGTGAAAGTTAGAACAACATATTTGGATAAGGGGACTATGCATAACAAACAAATTTATGCCAGGAAGACACATTACGTAGGTAGCTTATATCAAGTTTTAATGCTCCCTGTAGACAAGACACAAGGAACATGGTGTTGATATTAGGAATGAAATGTCTTGTACCTTGGCCTTGGAAAAACACTCGTCAAAAACAAAGCAGCATGTCTATTTGGAAAGCACCTCAATTGTTACAAGGGAAGAACAACATCATAGACGAAAGATTAGAGAAGCTCTTGAAATTATGAAACATCTGCATAATCTAAACAGAGACAATGGTATGGAGATCAGTGGAAGTTGGCTTCCCTAATCAGAGAAATTAAGGTCAATAGTACATCTTAAGCCTAACATTTAGTGGAAGATTTCCCTCTCCCTTTATAATATTTAGTAGTTAGTAGCATTGCTATAATAATTTAATTATGATAATAATAATAATAACTAGTACTTAATTACAATATTTACATTAGTAATTATGATAATAGTTATTACCTTATCATTAACTATTATTATAAATCATTACTATGATGTATTAATTAAAAGATATTAATAAATCTATTTATTAGTTAAACTATTCATAAAAATAAATATATTAAATTATTTAAGCTATTTTAATTTATAAAAGCTAAACACTTTGACATGAATTATCAATTATAATTATCAATTTATTAATATTATGAATTACTATTTCAATTATTATTATTATTAATTATGGGTTTTGACTTGAATTATCCATTATTATTATTAAATTAATTAATTAATTGTTAATATTATTTTAAAGTAATTTTAATACTAACATATACTAATATTACTATTCATTAAATACCAATATATATTAATAATAAATATTTCACATACTATTTTATAATAAATATTATACTAACATATATTATATATATTATATATTAAATATTAATACAATATACTAAAGATTACTATTCATTAAATACCATTTTATACTAATAATGATTATTTCACATACTATTTTATAATTAATAATATTATATTATACAAACATATATTAAAAATCAAATCCTTATTTGTAGTGTTAGTATAATAATCACTAAATATTTATAGTAAAGTATTATATTAAATTAAACTTAATTAATTATTAAAAATTATTAAAAATAAATAACTTATTATAATAATAATTAACATAATAATAATTTCTAATAATTTAAAATCAATTAATTAACTCATCAATAATTAATCAAAAATTAATATTATTGAAACAAGGCCGACATTCATCTCATCTCAAAACCAAATTCTACTCTCCTCATTACTATTTAATCCCTCAATTAATCTCTTCTACTATCAAGCATTCACGAATTCCTCATGATGGATCCCGGTTGGAATTTGAAATGTTGACGAAAAATGGTTTTTACTGTGGATTCACTGGTAACTAAGTCAAAAGATATAAATGACAAATGTCTTAAATCCATAATCATTTCCCCATACAGAGGGGATACGTGGAGTGAAATCATTTTACTCGAAAAAATTAGAGTGAATATAGAAAGAAGAGCTACAGACCTGTAATTTCTTAAGAACTGTCGTGACAATAATCTCATTTCCCCATTTACACAAAGTAATCATAGACTACATAACAATTTTAATAGTAAGGCACTTTTTCAACTAAGCATTTCTCTATTTCGGGCAGAAATTAAGAGGGTTAGGGCTTCTTTGGATAATCTTGGATGCTCAGCGTACTCAGCACACCTAAAACTAGCCAGCAACATCAACAAAGATCTCTGGTCTATTGTTGATGCCAGGGAAACTCTGAAAGGCATTAATGAAGGACACATTGCTAAAAAAAGATAGCACAAGAAATTTTCCAATTTATTTAAATGTGAAAAACTGAACAATTCCATTGAAAATTTGACAGACTCAGAAGGATTAGGCTCCCTGAGAATAAACGCAAATGAGAACATTCTATGTCATTGTTCTTCATCATCAAACAGGGTGAAAGTTAGAACAACGAATTTGGATAAAGGGACTACGCATAACAAGGAAATTCATGGCAGGAAGACACATAATGCAAGCAACTTATATCAAGTTTTAATGCTCCCTGCAGACAAGACTCAAGGAACATAGAGCTAATATTAGGAATGAAAGGTCTCATACCTCAGCCTTGGCAGAACACTCGTAAGAAACAAAGCACCATATCTGTTTGGAAAGAGCCTCAATTGTTACAAGGGAAGAACGACGTCATAGATGAAAGATTAGAGAAGCTCTTGAAATTATGAAACATCCGCATAATCTAAATAGAGACAATGGTATGGAGATTAGTGGAAGCGGACTTCCCTAATCAGAGAAATTAAGGTCAACAGTACATCTTAAGCCTAACATTTAGTGGTAGATTTCCCTCTCCCTTTCTAATATTTAGTAGTTAGTAGCATTGCTATAATAATTTAATTATGATAATAATAATAATAACTAGTACTTAGTTACAATATTTACATTAGTAATTATGATAATAGCTATTACCTTATCATTAACTATTATTATAAATCATTATTATGATGTATTAATTAAAAGCTATTAATAAATCTATTAATTAGTTAAATTATTCATCAAAATAAATATATTTGTTAGTTAAGCTATTTATTTATAAAAATTAAACACTTGACATGAATTGTCAATTATTATTATTAAATATTAAATATTAATTATTTATTAATTATTAATTACTATGATTACTATTTTAATTATTAATATTAATTATTAGGTCTTGACTTGAATTATCCATTATTATTAATTATCCATTATTTATTAATTATTAATTATCAAGTTATGAATATTGATTCTAATATTATCATTATTAGTTGTTATAAATATATATTATTATTTAAATAATTTTATATACAATACACTAATTTCTATACATTAAATACCAATATATATTAATAATAAATATTTTACATAATATATATTAATAATAAATATTATACTAACATATATTAAAATTCAAATACTTATATGTAGTATTAGTAATAATAATCATTAAATGTTTATAATAAAGATTATTATATTAAAATTAAAATTAAATTACTTATTATTAATATTAAAAATAATTAATTAAACTTAATATTAACATAATAATAATTTATAATAATTTAAATCAATTAATTAACTCATCAATAATTAATCGAAAATTAATATTATTGAAACTAGGCCAAGATTCATCTCATCCCAAAACCAAATTCTACTCTCCTCGTTACTATTTAATCCCTCAATTAAGCTCTTCTACTATCAAGAATTCAAGAAGTCCTGATGATGGATCCCGGTTGGGATTTGAAACGTTGACAAAAAATGGTTATTACTGTGGATTCTCCGGTAACCCAGTCACATGATTGATGATATGCAACTGAAATGTCAAGTGAGTGGAGTAGCTAATAAGGCACAACCATAGAAAGCTTTGAGTTCTTATGGTCGTCTTATCATTCAGGAGGAGCCAAGAGATGCACTAGCACAATTGTGGCCCAATAGCACACTTGATGGCTCAACAACCTCCAGAGGAAAGAAAAATGTTTGAAATGTCTTTTTGAATGACTTGTATAATTAGCCCTAGAGAAAATCCTCAGTGGCTCTTTTGGTATTATGATAACAATTATGCATGCTACTAACTTTGGATTTGTCCATCAATATATATTTCTTTGACCCTAGCTTCCAAGAAATGACCTATTGGTTTCCCGATGGTGGCAAGATGGTCTAAAATCTAGTTCCACTTATGGTTGTGTAAATTTTGTACATCATTTTTGCTACGATGAAGTTCTTGACATTCTTACAATATATATATATTACAATAAAGTTATTAACATTATTACAATATATATATATATATATATATGTTATTTAAGGTTCACATTGAAATAACTTTTATATTATCAACATCAGAATATTTGTTTTGTTGTGTCTGTGTCTAAATATGTATATAGAGTAGATATTGAAAGATATTAGTTGGTATGAATATTCAATTATTTTATCCAATTTTGGTATTTAGATAATTTTAAATAAATGAATTACAAATCTCCCCAATATTAAAAAGAAAAAGACAACAATATTTTTTTCTAATTATTTTATATTTCTCAAACTGAAATAAAATTATGTTAGTTATTATGGACATTAAAATATTTTTTTATTTACTTATTATTTAATATGAATTTTAATTTAAATGTCATCTCAATTTAATCTTAAGTAGTTAAAAAATTACATATAATGGAAATAATAATTATAAAAAAAATCCAAAATAATGGAAATTAAAATCCAAAATAATGGAAATTCAAATACGAGGGAAGTTTACCATTACCTATTTTTTTTAAATTAGAGTTAATTAATTAGTTCATAATAAAAGATGAGTTGGCTTAATTGGTTTATAAGAAAAGATGAGTTGACTGAAATTTTTTTCGTTTGCAAGAAGTGGGAGTCGGAGAACTCCCTAAAATCGAAATAACTGTGATGCATGAGTTTGTCGGAAATGCCTGAGAAGCCAGACTAAAAGCAGTGTTGTCTAAATTATATCCATTGATTTGTAAAAATACAAAGAAAGCCGAAATATCCGTTCATCTGTAAAAAAATAAAGAAAGCGGAAGAGGTACACAGAATCAGTCAGATCATTTATCTGCTTTATGTTAAAGGAAAAAGATATTTAGTTTGTGATATGTTTTCTAGGAAGAGCCTCAATTTGGGTGTCTGGTTCTTGTGTCTTTGTGGAGAGTGTCTATAGGTAAAATTTAATGTCCAGAATTTGTATGTTGACAGAAGAAGATGACAATCGATCTGGACCTCTAGTCTATTCCATTCTAGAGGATCCTCTGTTGGATGGAATTTTCATGAATTCTCTTTCTGTTGATGAGCACAATGGATCTTTATTAATTCTCTTTTTTTTCTAGAAGATCCTTTGCTACATCAAATTGATCGAGCACAATGGATTTGGTTTGGAACCATTCCAGAAGATCGTCTGCTATTTCTTGATTCTGTTATTGATTTAGATATACACTCTGTCCCTTTGAATGTATATATGGAAGTAAATTCATTTATGATTTGATGCACAGGAACCACCAACTGCCAAGGGGAGAGTTGTTATATTACAATGCGCTCTTATTGCTACTGCTATGCAAATCCTCCTTCTCCTTGTGCTATTTTCTTTGACTATTCCAAATTGGTTTCAGGTACTCCGTTTATTTCCTTCCTCTGTGTTTTAATGTAATTTTTTGTTTCTCATAAAGTCTCTATTTCATTTTCTTTAACTAGTTTAACCTCCCTCACCTTCGCCTTAGTTTAGTTGATTTTGAGAATTAGTTTATCATGCTCGATCTAGGTTTCATTTCTATCTTGGCTTTCAAATTTGTGTTGGTTGGTTGCAAGAAAAATGACATGAAAAATTTTGAGGGTCTCCCTTAGGTTCAGCTTCCAAAACAAGTATAAACTCATTTTTCCATATTAGTGTAAAATCCATTGATTTCTTGAGACGAATTTCAACCAACCTGAAGACTATCCTTCATTGCCATTTTCGATAGATTTTAAGGAAACTGCACTAGTTGTATGGTGGACCAGCATGTAAAACAACGACAATGTTTGGACCTCATCTCATCTCATCTTCGGAGGAGATAAACTTCCATCTGCATTTAAATAATCCAGTTTCCAGTGAAGTCCGCAAGAGATCGAATCCTTCCTCCACCTGTGCAACCCATATTTTCGCAATTTGACTGAATAGGGAAAAAATCCCCTACGGACTAAGAGATTGTTTCAGTTTCCGTTACTGTTTCTATTTCTATTTCTAACCAGGGGATCAAGTTCAGCGAAATCTAATATCACACAAATCTGAAGGGTAGGCAAATTGAAAGCAATCCGCAAATGCCAAAAAAATTGTACTACCTAACCAAACAAATAATGTGTCTATTCATCCTTTTTCAAATCACGTTTCGGTCCATTTGTTTTATCTTCCTTCCAGTTGACTAACTATTCTATTTGGAAAGACGTCAGTGATGCATAAAATGCATTATCCCCTACATGCCGACAATACTTTTGTTTTTAACCTAGTGTTTCGGCTACCGTAATCTGATTTGGGCCAATAACGAGCAACACATTTCTAGTTCCATTTCAGATCAGATATGCGAGGTGCTCTGAAGTTTTCTTGTGCTTTGTGTTTGTGTCATACTTATATTTAGGAGTTTCTAGAATTTATGTTTATGGTAATTGTGATTTTTGTTTGTGAGGAGGAAGAGGTGGTTGAGGTGGGGTGGAGACGAAGGAGGAGGAAGTGGAGGTCGAGGTCGAGGTGGAGGAGGTGATGTTGCAGGTGGAAGAGGTGATGGTGGAAGTGGAGGAGGAAGAGGAGGCAGAGGAGGTAGACGAGGTGGAGGAGGTGAAGGTGGAGGAAGAGGAGGTGCTGGAGGAGAGTATAATCTTTCATTCAATTGACATGTATTGCGAATAAGTACTATCATGGACATCTAAATGATATGATTATAAATCACTTGGAAAACTATGGATGTGACACTATTTTCCCAAGGAATGGACCAAGACATGGAATATGACAATTTATTTATCATAAATGTTATAATAGATTAATATGTTAAATGCGTTGTGGAATAATCCATTATCACTACTTCTATGATGTGAATTGGAACATTTTCATAAATTCTTTAAAGTAACAAGAAGTGATTCCACAAGACAAAAATTAGCAGCCATAAAATTCATATAAAATAGTAAGCAAGATTGAGGGTAAAAAAATTCGAATAAAGTATTGCAAAATGTGACAAAATAAAGTAGTATAGAGTATCATAAACGATATTCAAATTCACTTTGTCATTTTTTAATCACAAAGGCTCCAACTATTTATAATTTTAACAAAACATCCAAAATGTAACTCCAACGAGCAACCTATGATTTAGAATGGAAATATGTGACGAGGTGACATGTGAAACACATGAATCTAAACACCTTTCGAAAGCTATGCTTATATTTTTGTTTTTGATCAAATAGATTCTATTAGTTCTTTGAAATGTAGAATTTTTTTTTTGAGGTATGCTTCTCCCCCAACCTCATTCCAACCAAATTTATTAACTAGGAGAAATATACAAAAGGTGATACCAAAGTGCTAAAATTTACATTGTATCCTTAGAATAAATGCATAAAGCATCCAAAACACACATAGAATACATATGAAAACAACTTCTATCAAATATTATGAGGGGTGACAGTTCCTATCCAGAACAATAAATGTTTGGGGCTCTAGGGGCCCCATAAACATGAATCTCTAGGTGGTCAATCTGACCCTCAATATGATCTAATCACTTATTAGTCAATATTTGGCTCATTATGAGTGAATTCGTCTTGTCCATAATTTCATGTTTATTATGTTTTTAGTCAATCATGAACGTTATCACCTCATATTAGTCATCATCTCTCTATTTCCGTAGCTCCACCGGCAGTGCGATAAGACTCTGCAACTTCCTATATAAACATTCTAAAGATGGTGGTGCTTCCACATGGCTAGGTGATGAAACATATTCATGAGCTTATTCACCCTCATGAATAGCCTCAACACCCCCATCACCCTCCACTTCTCCTACGCACCTGCAATGGCCAACCAGGACTTCATGAGGTCACCCACCTTGCACGACATGCCTCCTTCATCTAAGAATTCCACTATATAATCCAAAACACAAATACCAATTTAATTCAACCACCCAAATGTTCTAGCTTGGTAATCAAATCCCGCTTCAAAACTCAAGAAGATAAAAATTGTAAAAAATTACATATTCTTCCACAATTATCATTAAAGAAGCACCCCCATGATTAAAATACTTCCTCTTGAATAGAATACCCCAAGAAACCAAGGACAGAGGTAGTGAGCCTGAGACCTCAAACTACATCTCTCAACCCTAAGAAAATTTGGTGATAGATACGTGCAATAAATACCACTAAAGACAATACGGACCATAACAAATTCTTGAAAGTGTAAAGATGAGGGAACCCAAAAAGAACAAAGGACCACCACATCCAAAATTCCATTTACAAAGGAACTCCTAGGTCCTAGTGGTAGAGCCATATTTCTTACTAAACAAGGAAGAGAATAAAACTAGCCTATTTAACTCCTGTAGCAAGAAAATTTAGTAGTTCTCTTGTCATCACCATGTCTCACAATCCAAAGGATAGTTCACCTCGCTTAAGCTCACTGAGGTGTCAAACCATGCAATTTAGCACACCATAGTGACCAAATCACAAGCCCTTCTAGCTTGCATTTCCATTTATTTCTAAAGAAACCACTTGAATGAGCATGCGTAGGTTAGCGATCTATGCATAGTCAACATTCCCCTACCACCTTCCAAAACTCCGATATCTAGAAAAATCAACTTCTAAAAAAACAATCGTTCAGGCAATAATCTCATTCACATGTGTGTAGAATATTTTGGTTGTCCTATGCAACTTGTCTATGGCCCCTGCCCCCATTAATCCCCCATGTTTGGCCACACTCATCAAGGTAAACTTTAACCTTCATGTTATCCTAATTTTATAATATATATAAAAATTAAGTCTATATATATATATATATATAATTTGGATATTTATCTATACCACTACAACATAGACACATAGACACACACATTCGTGCCATATGTCAACTCAAAGATAAATAAGGAAAAAATTACACCTCCTTCATTTTGAGATAGACACCGTTAAAAATTTTGAATCATTCATTATAATACTTTCAATTATTTTATATACAAAATGCATACTTGCCAATCTTCCCTTTTTGTTAATGTATTTTAAATTCTAATTCATATCAAATATTGAAGGAATTATACATCTCCATGATGTCATTGAATTAGAAAGCACAAATTAATTAAATGAAAAATATCCTTCACTTTATTTATTTATTGTTTACACTAAATTTCTTCTTCTCGTGAATATTTTCTAAATGTATGTTATGAAATTTTATTAAGTATTAAAGAAATTTAACATCTCCTTGATATTACTAAGTGGAAAAAAAAAATTAACAAAGAAAAAAATATTTTAAATTCAATTTTCTTCTCTTTATAAATGTTAAGTTGATATAAAATTCCTGCTAATTTGGGTGGCATTTGATGGTTCTCTTATAGGAATTTATCATCACCATGCATTCACATGGAAGGCGGCTCTCATCTGACTTCAATATGCCCACTCCGTATGCTAATCCATCGATTTCATGATGCCTAATCGACTGCTCCATATCCTCTGTGTGACCTCATTGTACTTAACACTAATGCCTCATTCACTTACTTGGCGATGGAAAACATTATGTATGTCTAAAAATTTCTTTGGCTCTTTTGTCACCCAATTTTTTCATGATTCATCACTCATGCTATCATACTCGTATTTCCTTCCAAAAGAAAAGCTACAATTCCCTCAGTGATTCTAAATTCCTCCTCCTCATTCTCCCACCTACTACTATGGTTCAAGAGAGTAGATGTGTATGCAATGGAGGCAATGGATGTGGTCGTGATCATCATTCCCATGCTGTAGATTTTGATTAAAAAATCTAATGTCTTCATTCCAAATATTCATGAAAGCATACCACACAATGTGTCCTCCGTGGAAGCTGATGAATTATGGAACGTAGGTGGTTGGCATTGGGCCTTAAAATTTTACTAGCCAGACATTATAGAAGCAACAACAAACCAATGAAGCTTCCATAAGGAAGGTTGTTAATTCTAAGAATTAATAGTCTCCGCGAATCTCTACAGGGCCTTATCCACTCCTTTGACATCTCCTTCTCTCCTATCTCACTCTAACATTCCCACACTAGCTCCCAAGATGGTATAAACTCCCTTTCAATCTCACCCGCTTCCCCTCGGCCCTTCCTCTTCGATAATTATTGATTATATGCAAATAAAATGTCAAGTGAGTGGAGCAGCTAATAAGGAACAACCATATCAAGCTTTGAGTTCTTATGGCTGTCTTACCACTAAGGAGGAGACAAAATATGCACTAGCAAAATTCTGGCCTCATAGCACACTTGATGGCTCAACAACTTCTAAAGGAAAGAAAAATGTTTGAAGCATCTTTTTGAATGGCTTGTATTCTCAGCCGTAAGGAAAATTCTCACACGCTATTTTTTTTATTACAATCACCGATTATGTATGTTACTAACTTTGGATTTTCCCATGAATAGATATTTCTTTCATCCTAGATTTCAAGCAATGACCTATTGGTTTCCCATGGTGGGAAGATGGTCTGAAACCTAGTTCCACCAGAAGAACTGACATGATTATGGTTGTGTAAATTTTGTACATCATTTTTCCTAATATGAAGTTCTTTACATTTTTTCAAAAGAAGATATGTATAATTGTTTTATTTAAGGTTCACATTGAAATATTTTATATATTATCAACATCAAAATATTATTTCGTAATATGTATAAAGTAGATTGTGAAATATACTAGTTGGAATGAATATTCAAATTCTAATTGGGTGCAACATCCTATCATGGAACATGATGTGTTACCTAAAGAAAATGTATTGAGTATCTCTCAAATCATACGCATTGATATTTTTTGTAAACCCAGGATCATAGAAAACATCATGATTGTAGTGAATTTCACTCCAAATGATATTTCTACCTATATTACTATTTTCATATAATTATAATATGTATTCACTTGTACATATGAAGATTTATGTATCATCGATAGCCATATGGATGAAATAAATAATCTACTGAAGAAAGGACTTCACCCAATAAACCCTCACAAACTTGACATCCTTAAGGAAGATGTTGAAAAATTACTTAAATATTAGTTCATATGTCTATTTTCCTTAATTGAATAGGTTTCCAACATCATTCTTGTCACAAAAAAAGGGTACAATTCATGTTTTTGTCATCTAAAGGAACTCAATAGGGAATTACCAAAAGATAACTATCCAATCCCATTGATTGACCAGATCATTAATGGTTCACTAGTAGTGATATTCTCATCCGTGGATTATTTTCTTTGCTATAGGTAGATTGAAATCAAATCAAAAGATCAATATAAATGGCTTAAATTTTCCCTTAAGGTACAATCACATATTAGAAATTTTCCTAGGGTCTTAAAATCATTGGATCCACCTTCTAGTAGGACATGCCTTATGCTTTTTATTACATCACATGAAATTTAGAGGCATATATGGATTGTTGACAATAATACTGAGAGGGGGGGGTGAATCAGTATTATCTAATTCTTTTACCAAATCTTTCTTATTTATACTTTGAATTATTTTTGCATAACAATACCATAAATAATGAGCATGAACAAGAAAAGCAGACAGTCACATCAAAGAACACCAGATATGAGGTGGAAACCCAATGTGGGTGAAAACCACCTGCTGCAATATGTCTCTATCTTATTTTAAATTAGAAACTCCTTTTACAATGGTCTTGTACCGGTGCAGTCCTTTACCAGTACGCAGGCTGCAACCTGCAGAGAGCTACAACTCTCTCTCGTTTTCCAGTCTCTCCTGGAAGGGAGCTACAACCCCCTACTTCTTTTCAAGGACCACTTTTCATAAATTTTCAAACTGGATCCATATACATCAAATGATAATCAAGTACATGTAAATTATACAGTCAGCTGCAATAACCAGATCAGCAATAACAGAACAGAACCCAGAACACCTTATCAACAGAAAAATTCAACCAACAGAAGATCTTAACACAGATACACAGTTTTTCTTTTTACTGGCCTACGTTGCTACGCACTTCACCCTCTGCCTCTCTGCGTATACCCGCAGAGCTCCTTCTGCTGAACAGCGTGGCCACACACTGCTCCTTTCACTGATCTGCGTACTGTACACACCAAAATGTACTATCGCGCCACGTACGGTGCAGAAGGAACGCACCCAGAAGAAATATCGCGCCGCGTACTATCACAGCAGGTACGCACTCAGAAAGACTATCGCGCTGCGTACTTAACCAGAAAGCACGCACCTGAAACACCGTCGCACTGCGTACCCACGCAATTCACCTTTGTCGCCTCTGCGTACCCACACGCTGCCCCTTCGTCTCTTCTGCGTACCCACACACTGACCCTTTGTTTCCTCTGCGTACCCACGCACTACCACAGCTGATCACCTGCGCACCTCTGATTAGGGCCAAAATACAGTCAAATACTCAGATCTGATCTTGCGCTCGAGAAATCACCCTTCACAGATTCGCTTCCAACTTCTCTTCTAAAGATCAAGCTTTTTAAACCGAGAACCCAATGTCAGATCTTAAGATATTCAATACTCAAAAGATGCCCAAACCAAATGATCTCCTTAGCTTTATATAGGCAAGCTCATCCTTAAATCAAGGATCATGGGGCTCAATAATAATAATAAAATGAACAATACCATGGGCCAAAACCATGATAACACAATACCGACGGCTAAATACCATGAGGAACCGCACGTGTGGGCGCTTTACTGCCTTGGAATGTGTGCACTGAGGGTACGCACCCCATGAATGGGTAACCCGCGTATTAGGACGCGGTCCCTGCATGGTATACCTGCGGGTACGCACCTCCTGAACTGTTCTCCTGCGTACTTCTTTATTTTTATCAAAATGAGAGCCATGCCATGGGTGTTGCCATCAAGTACAACATCTGAAATCATACCAGAACCATAATGCCAACAATCTCCCCCTTTGGACTTGATGGCAACCTCAAAATCTTCAGCTTCATTCTCCCCCTTTGACATCAAGGGCAAAGGGTTATGCTCCCCCTAAGAATATGCTCCCCCAGATCTGTAAAGAAGAACCATAATCCACCATGAAAGAGATAGAGACATATTGCAGCAACATTCAGACCAGCATCCATGATCTCCTCCATAATGCCAACAATGCATTATGTGCTCCCCCTGAACCGGTGCAGACAACCATCAAAAGAGATTCAACAAGATGATGTATCAACAACCCCCAGCTTTTGCCTGAGGTACTCAAAGGCCTCCCTGGGTAATGGTTTGGTAAGAATATCAGCAACTTGTTCCTTAGAAGGAACATACTCCAACTTGACCTTTTGTTCAAGAACTTGTTCCCGAAGAAAATGATATTTGATCGGTATATGCTTTGTCTTCGAATGCATGACTGGATTCTTTGAAATGCTGATTGCACTTGTGTTATCACATAAGATGGAGACAGGTGGAGTACAATCGATTTGAAAATCCTGCAAGGTCTGCATCATCCAAAGGAGTTGAGTGCAGCAAGATGCGGCGGCAACATATTCTGCTTCAGCTGTAGATAAGGCAATCGAACTCTGTTTCTTGCTGAACCAAGATACCAGTCTGGAACCCATAAAGAACGCACCACCACTTGTGCTTTTCCTGTCATCCACGCTTCCGGCCCAATCTGCATCTGTATAAGCATGAAGTGTAAGATCTGTATCTCTAGGATACC
>APFE031010939.1:0-18275 GCA_000404065.3 Pinus taeda
CGTGATCTTCAAGGCGAAGGTGTTTCACCTCTTCCAGCCCAAGTCACGGCGGGAGTGCTAGTGGGTGAGATCAGGAACTCTGTCCCACCCCTCCCATGTAGTTCCATCCACCTGTACAACCCCATCACCCATATGTGAGTCATTCAGCCAAGCAACTCATCTGTGCCTGCAACCACTATCATATCATTAGAATATAGATAACCATATATAGCAGGTTTCAAAAATCGATTAGAATTTCAAAGACAAAATAATATAAATTTTCATCAAACCAGGTGTCATCAACTCGTCATGTGCGAGTGCCTCTGGTGGTTTTCCTGCCATACTCAATAATAATCAGTAACCAGGTTTTTCAGTGTTAGTCATTGTCATAATAGCATTAATTACCATCACTTGGTCATTCACATCACCGTTCATTGTGAACTAGAACTAATGTAAGTAGCTAACATAGGGGATACCTCCATCATGGCTAGCATCATCATAATCTTAGTGGAACCATACATATAGATCAAGGCTATCATCACTATAACATCAATCGAAACATGTCTATCCTATACTACTATCACCATCATGATATCAATAGAGAATACACATAACCATTAGTTATATCGTAATCATAATATTAATAGAGAACATACATAACCATCACATTCACTGATAATAGAGTCACGTTTCTGGATCATCAGCCTGAGTTACTCATAGACTAAAGTATGCAAGATAATGTCATATTAGAGTCAGGAAACTAGGGTGGGCACTGCACATAGTAATAAATAAGGTGTTTAACCCATATCATGTAAGGGACCACAAGTAGTTAGTAATAATGTAATGGGCCCATGGTATTAGTGGATGGTATGAGGGAACCATGGTAATGATCCATGGTATTGCATGTATGAGGCTTATATAGAGGCTAGAGACTCCAGGTCAAGGAATAGTCAAGGATTATTGTATGTACATGCATATGGCTTGTGGAGTGTTCTCCTTCCTTAAGGAGTGAATGTATGGTGTTTCCCTACCTTAAGGGTTTTGATCAATAAAGAATCATTTCATATTATTTCTGGGTTCATTTGTATTATCTTATACTTTCAGATAAGATTTATAACAAGTGGTATTAGAGCTATAACATAGGACCTCAATAGGATTCACATTTTTTTATTGTAAAACTCTACTCTATTTTCGAGTGGCAAGACTTGTGACAATTTTTGATGTAATCCATTGTTTTGATAATAAGAATGAGTTTTGTTTTGAGCCAACATTGAGTTAACTCAGAGGGCTGAAGCTCTTGGGTTAGGGCACAACCCTAGCAGCCAAGGCTCCTCTTTATTGTACCTATATGTTAGCGTAGATTCATAGTTTAATTGTTCATTTGCTTAAGTAGCTGCATTTCCATTACAACAGTGTAGATTAGATTGGTTATATGTTAGTTTGCTTCCACTTGTGCCTTCTTTCAATTAGCAGGTTAGCAAGGAGAAAAAGTATCACCATAAGGTTGTCAGCAGGTATCTTGGCCTCACTTCCTCCCTTTGGACTAGGAAATTGAGGAAGAGACCCTTCAAAAGCCCCAAAAACACAGATTTCTAGTTCTTGCATGAGCTTTGGAGTTTTTTGTCTTGATTTAGCATTTGGCTCATTTCATTGTCATCTTTTTCCATTACTCCATTTTTGCAATAAGATCTCACTCATGCTTTCATTCCCTTTAGTACTCTTTTCATGCATCATATAGGCAATTGATTTATGCTTTTTTAGTTTATGAAAATGTATCTTGCTGCATAGTCCTTGGGAAACACATATGTTTTAAGCACAACAGGTACTTCAGGAGGAGACCATGAATTCATCACCAACAACCACCTTCCACTTCATCCACCCTAACCATCTCTTGTTCCACCATCACCCTCACTAGTTTTTGTCATTTTTCATTGAAGTTCCCCTAGATACATTGAGTGAATCTAGCCATCTCTAATCTTGGATATTGACTCCTGAGTATTCCTAGAGCTTCTAACACCCCATCCCACTCATCACACACCTTTTCCAAGCTTCCCAACACCTCCAACACCTCACAATTAGCTCTCGGCCGTATCTTGTAGGTTTTCTGTATGATCCTGTAGGTTTCTAGTACATCCTGTAGGTTTTCCTGAAATATCCTGTTTTGAGGCCGAATTGATGGGGAACCTCTAGGAAGTCACAAAAAATCCTCCTAGGACCCTTACACACCATCCAACCACTCCATAAGCCTTTTACCCATCCTCAATCACCTTCCATCTACCTGTCACATCCACAAGAATAATTAATTTGTATACTTGATTTTGCCTAAAAAACCAAAAAAGTGAAAATAGATTTAGTTTAGTTTTCTTGCTTACACATTAGTATGATTTGATGCTCTTTACTTCTATAGCTTAGATAGAATCATTAGGGTGGCATTTATTTAGCAATTCTGCTTAGCATAGTTGTTTAAATGGTTAATTAGGATATGGTGTGATTTAGCATTACATGTTGTTTTCTTCATTACTATAGCAGAGTAGCTCTCTTAGAATAGATTTTCTCGTCTTCCATCAAAGAATCAAGCTTCTTCTGACTATACAGAAGTATGGCTTGGAACCCTCGGTCTCTTGCTGGATGAACAATGACAACATGCAGGACCTTCACTTTTACTTGTACATACAACACTGTCACCTCCAAGTTTGTATGAACCCCGGGTTGATAAGTAACGCTGGTAGCCTAGGAGTTGCAACATCCTTGCTGCAATACTAGCATTCATCAATCGGTGCCAGAGGATGGGAAGGCCTACACCATGAGATGAAATGTCCCTGCAGCCTCAAGTGACTTTTGAGCCATTTGACAAGTGGGGCATTAACTTCATTGGGCCTATCAACCCTCCTTCAAAGAAAAAACAGTGCATTATTGTGTGCACTGATTATTTGACTGAGTGGCATGAAACCATGGCAATTAAGGTAGCAACAGAAGAAAAGATGGCTGAGTTCCTACGATAGAATGTATTCTACAAATTTGGGTACCCTAGAGAGCTAGTCACAGACCAAGGCAACCAGTTTACCTCCAACATGATTAAAGACTTGCTCAGCCATCACTAGATCAAGCATTGGACCTCCATTCCCTATAATCCATAAGCTAATGGGAAAGGGGAGGTGACCAATAGTGCACTGGAGGGCATCTTAACCAAGGTGTGAGCAACAATAGGAAGGATTGGGTAGAAAGACTAGTTGAGGCCACCTGGGCCTATAATACCACATGGAAGACCACCACTGGATTCACACCCTATGAGTTGGTCTATGGGAAAAAGGCCTTGTTGTCCATTGAGTTTGAATATAACACATTAAGGATGGCAACCCAACTAGATTTGGATCTCAACAATGCACATAAAGAGAGATTGTTCCAATTGAATGGCTTAGATGAATTCAAAATGCGGGCCCTCCTACATACGAAGATAGTTCAACTTCAGAGGAATATCTGGCATGACAAACATCTTAAGGAGAAGCAATTTCAGGAGGGAGATTGGGCATTGTTATATGATTCTAGGTATAAATACTTCAAGGGAAAGTTAAGGACAAGATGGCTCGAACATTATGTTGTGCAAAGATGCCATGATAATGGTTCAATTTAGATCAGAACTATAGATGAAGAAGCCATTCCTTTGCTTGTTAATGGGCACCGATTGAAAATGTACAAGAGACCTTTATGGAAACAAGAGTTCATTGATAATATCAATAAAACAATGATGACAGTGGATCAAGTTCCAGCTCCTCCCTCATCAAGTCACTGAAAAAGAAAAAAAGAAAAAGAATAAGGACTCTAGAAAAAACCTCCATGAGGCGCTTGAGTCCCATATTTGGGTTGAAAACCTCGTGAGGCGGCCCAATGATGAAGAAACAAAAAGGAAAAAAGAGAAAAAAGACAAGAAAAAATAATAAGAAGATCCTTGGGTGAAAACCTTCCTTGAGGCACCTCGGGAAAACAGCTAGGGTGAAAACCTCTCTGAGGCAACCTAGTTGTTTTCAAACAACAACAAAAAACAAAAACAAAAAAAGGAGAGAAAAATATATAATTTTCATTTGCATGTGGGCGAGAAAGACAATCAAGGAGCAAAAGAGCATCCAAAGGGAACTCTGCCTCTCACATATTCATCTCCTCCAGTCCTTACCATGCATCCCTCCATCATTTCTATCATTTTCCCACTCCATTGATTCGATTTATGCGAAGAATTATAGTGACCCGGAAAACCTACAAGAAGCAATCTAAAGGCACATGATAAGTTTGTTAGGCCCCAAAAATTCACCCTATGCATGATCTAGCACCTCACCTTGACCACCATCATCATCCCTGCACTCACCATTCAAAAAAAAAATTAGTTTCAACAGTTTCTGCCCATTTTAGAAAAAAAGAGTGAAAATAGAGAAGAGTAAGAGCATTACCTGAGCATCCTTTTCTTTACACTTCCACTCTTTCTTTCCATTCATTACACCATTCTCACAACCCTAGCTAACAACATGATTAAAGCATTTTGAGGGAGAAGCAACTACATGACATCCTATAGCAGCTTATCCCACAAAATGCCAATCACACCAACAACAAGTCTTCACTAGGATGATCAAGGAGCTCCACAACAACAACAACATTAGATCTTCAGCCATAGATACCTGCAAAAGCAAAGAAACCGTGAGCAGACGGCAGGAGGAGGAAGAGGAATGGCATGCAGCAAATATACAAAGCAACACCTTTGGTCTTTGACAATTGCAGCATAGCATCAAAACCACAAGTAAGTATCTCGCTCGCTCACTCATATACATCATGTAGTCAAAATTTGTAAGGGTTACGAGATAGATGGTTTATAAGTGAAAAGGTGGCCAGTTAACTTGGCCACTTTCGTTCAATCAACACATGTAGAACCAGGTGTCCTCTCACACGTGGCTGCAGTCAACTCGAAGACAGAGAAAGAGTAGGACAAAAAGCGGTTAAACTACAGATCTACGAGGTGGGAGAATATTACGAGGAGTGGGAAATGATGAGGTGGTAGTAGGGACCAACAGTCCAAAAATGGATACATACCTTTGCTACCAACACACCACCTCACCCCAAATCACCATAAAGGGAAATAAAACATCGTTCCCATGCATTCATGAATTTAACCTCCTCGAAACTTCCTCACTCAAGTCACTCTCATAACCCAGGCCACCCACTGGAAGCAAAGATCCATCGTTTTGCACAAGAATTCCTACATGATATAGTCTACAGGACACACAGATACTGTTTATAGGATACACAGAGACAACCTACATGATAGGAAGAGAATATTTCAAGAGGGGATATCATGGGAATTGGCCACTGCAACCACTCTAAAGAGGTAGGCTCTAAAATTTCATCCCCTTTTGCAAGTAAATACACTAGGGATACTCTAAAATCTAGTGAATTTAGAAACTATGAGAAGTAAATTACATACACAGTCAACTTTGTTTTGCTCCTGCATTTAAAAAATTGTGTCAACCCTCTCATTTTCTCCTTAAGCTTCACTAGCAAGATGATAGGAGGGTTTAATAAGAGAGAGCCCACAAACTGTGAGAATCCAACAACAGCCCCAGGTGCTTGAAATCTTTACAAGACACAACTGGATGGGGTTTTTCGAAAAATTCACAAGGTGTGATGATGAGGTGGCTCAAGAATTTGCTCACTCCCTCACTCCACACAGCAGAATCCATCCAATTGTTGTAGTAAGGGGCCTCACTAGAGATCTCCCCCAAGATCTCATCATCAGGGTCACCACACTCCCCCTAGGAATTCCATGGAGAAAAGAAGACAAGGGAGACAACCAGGTGGCAAAAAGGAAATTCTTTTTAGAGGGTGAAGAACCCACTGAGGACAAAAATGGAGTAAACAGGGACAATTTTCCATACCCATGGAGTGAGGTAGGCTACCAACTCATCAAATACATCTCATGTGAGTGTAGATATAGTGTTGTTTATGGCTATCATTTCAGGATCCTTAAGGAATTAAGATTTGGGATAGAGACAACACCTCACCAAAGACTCAACATACCCTATTTCTTGTTGCAATCACTCATAGACTCCAGCAACAAAGTGAAGCAAGGGAAATCCCAACAATTGGCTTACCATGGGTTGATTAGGATCCTCATAGAATATACCCACCACAACCTTAGAATCCCTATAACATGGTCAGTCTTCAGAGACTTTCTAGAAGAGGATGACATTAAAGCCCTAACTTATGATGTTAGTCCTACTATCAATGAAGAGGAGGAAAAAAACAAGAAGAGGAAGATATAGAGAAAGATACGAATGAGATGGATGAAGAAGAAGCTGACGTAGAGGAACATGATGAAGCCAAAGAAGAAGAAGGAGAAGAGAAGGAGGATGATGAAGAAACATAGGAGGAAATTAAGGAGTAAATTGATAGAGATGATGAAGATCCACAAAAGGAAGAAGACATGAAAAATAGAGAAGAAGAAGAAGAAGACTATAAAACAGAGGGGAAAGAACACAAGGAGGAGTCACCTAGGGTGTCTCTAGAGGCCACTAAGAGAGAGGAAACATCTGCCCTCACTGCTCTCAGCACCCCAGTCAAGCAAAAAGGAAAAATGAGGAGGCAAACCCCACTATATTTCAGAACAAGAAAGAGCACAAGAATAAAACATGGGAAGCCACAAACATTAACAAAAATTCCTATTGAGATTGAAGATTCCCCTAACAAAAAGACAAAATGCCTTCACCTAAGTCACCTATAACCTATGTAAGGAGGCCTACTACTATATCAACATCCTCAAAGGGTAAGTCAATCCTTTAGGATCCACAACAAAACTTACAGGAAGAAAAAACAGTCCTATAGGATACTCTGCTGAAACTATAGGAGGCACAAAAAATTGAAAGCAAGGTAGGGGAGTAGCAAGAAGCTAAAGAGGAAGACCCAAAGACAAAGGAACCCATCCCCCAACCTAACTTGGACTCCTATTACTGGTTTATTGAAGGAGGTAAGGTAATACCTCAAAAATTTTCCATCCCACTATTCTTCGAGCTTGAGAAGGAGAGGGCTAGAACCCACCGATGGATGCAGATCACCAAATCAAAGGGGGTGGAAGACATTGGGCACATGGAAGAGAAACTCAAAGAAATGGGCAAAGAGCTAAGTGGCTTAAGGGACAGAAAAGCTATAACGAGAAGTAAACTTGAGAGAGAAAATGCATGGCTGAGGGGACAGTTGTAGGATAAAGAGAACCAACTAGCATGTATGGCCAACCTCTCCTTGGAGGCAATCCAGTGTAGGATTCCAACTTAATCCTATGCTCTTTACCTCAAAGAACAATGGTTGTAGTTTCAGATTAAGACACTAGTAGAGAGGGGAACCATGCCATTTCAGGACTACAGGTAGTTTATTGATCTTTGTGATCAAAGTACACTAGAGGATAGGGCCAAAATGGCTGAGTTTTATTTGCACAACATGGCCCTCACAGACATGAATGTTTGGGACCCTAATGCCAAGATAGGAGATCTACAATTAATGGCTTTGGATTCATGGATGAACCATGAGGAGTCAAGAGCTACAGATATGAAAAGAATATTGGCCAGAGAGCAGACTGAACCTCTTTTAATCAGAGCTGAACAATCAAATCTCATGGCCCTCATCAATACCCATAATTTGATTGCAAATGATCCTCAGCTGGCACCTAGATATCTTGCTACCCAAGAGCAAGCAATTTCATACTTTGAGGACATTGCGAAGAAGTAGAAAATAAAGTAGGCTTCTATGAATAGGAAGAAGAGACCACAATAGAGGCATGGGATGTCAGAGAGGCTACGAGCCATGAAGGATGTGGATATTGACTAAGTTGCTCAGAGGATGAGCAACAATTTCAGTAGGGGTGTGATGATGAGCCTCATCATTGGGTAATTATATGGGCCTTAATTCACCTCCTAGCTTATTCAAACCTACTATTCTCATAACTTATTGCATATTTTTGGTTATATTTTGTTTATGAGATGAGTTAGAGATTGATATTTTGCTTTTTTGTCTAATGTGCATTTAATGCAGGATTGAAGGATAAAAACAAGGAATTTTGGAAAGACCATGGTCAAAACTCAAATGGGACAAGGGAGAGGGATTATAGGAGGTAAATCCTCCTCATTTAGTACCCCTCCATTCAAATATTCCTCCATCAACTCGAAGTGCAAACAACCAAATCATGAGGAATAGAAGGCAACCGAGCAAGTGAAAGACAAAGCACCAGTTTATCTCGAGTTTGGGAGACGAGCCTCCCTAATTTTAAGTCATTGGAGACTTCAAATGTGTAAGTAGAGAGGCCTAGGACCTCAATAGGATTCATATTTTTTATTATAAAACTCTACTCTATGTTCGAGCTGCAAGACTTGTGAGAGTTTTTGATGTAATCCATTGATTTGGTAATAATAATGAGTTTTGTTTTGAGCCAGCACTAACTTAACTTAGAGAGCTGAAGCTCTTGGGTTAGGTCCCAACACTAATCATCCAAGGCTCCTCTTTATTTTACGTGTATGCTAGTATAGATTCATAGTTTAATAGTTCATTTTTCTTAGTAGATGCATTTCCATTATAACAGTGTAGATTAGATTGGTTGTGTGATAGTTTGCTTCCATTTGTGCCTTCTTTCATGTAGTAGGTTAACAAGGAGAAAAAGGATCACCATAAGGTTGTCAGCAGGTGTCTCAGCCTCACTTCCTCCCTCTGAGACCATGACTTGAGGAAGGGACCCTTCATTAGCCCCAAAAACACAGATTTCTAGTTCTTGCATGAGCTATGGAGTTTGTTGTCTTTGATTCAATATTTGGTTCATGTTACAAGACAGATTTCATTGTCATATTTTTCCATCTCCATTTCTGCAATAAGATCTCACTCATGCTTTCATTCCCTTCAGTAACTTTCTTCATGCATAATATAGACAATCGGTTCATGCTTTTCTAGTTTATGAAAATGTATCTTGTTGTATAGTTCTTGGAGGACACACATGTTTTAAGCAAAGCAAGAATTTCAGGAGGAGACCCAAACTTCATCACCAACAGCCACCTTCCACTTAATCCACCTTAGCCATCTCTTGTTCCACCATCACCCTCACTAGTTTTTTTATCATTTTTCATTGAAATTCCCCTAGTTACATTGAGCGAATCTAGCCATCTCTTATCTTGGATATTGACTCCCGAGTGCTCCTAGACTTTCTAACACCCCATTCCACTCATAATACACATTTCCCTAGCTTCTCGACACCTCCAACACCTCACGATTAGCTCTCGGCTGTATCCTATAGGTTTTCTGTAATTCCTACATGATCATCTTGTAGGTTTCTAGTACATCTTGTAGGTTTTTTTGAAACAGCCTGTTTTGAGGCCGAATTGATGCGAAACCTCTAGGAAGTCACATAAAGCCTCCTAGGACCCTTCCAGACCATGCAACCACTCCATAAACCTTCTAGTCATCCTCCATCACCTTTCGTTCACTTGCCACATCCACAAGAACAATTAATTTGCATACTTGATTTTTCCTAAATACCAAAAAAAAGTGAAAACAAATTTAGTTTATTTTTTTGCTTACACACTAGTATGGTTTGATGCTCTTTACTTCTGCAGCTTAGATAGTAGCATTTTTTTAGTGTTGATTTAGAAATTCTGCTTAGCATAGCTGTTTAAATGGTTAATTAAGATATGGTGTGATTTAGCATTACATGTTGTTTTCTTCATTACTGCAGTAGAGTAGCTCTCTTAGAGTAGATTTTCTCTTCTTCCATCAAAGAATCAAGCTTCTTTTGACTCTATATAAGTCTGGCTTGGAACTCCTAGGGTCTCTCGCCAGATGAACAATGGCAACAAGTAGGACCTTCACTTTTACTTGTGCATACAACACTGTCACCTCCAAGTTTGTACGAACCACGGGTTGATAAGTAAAGCTGGAAGCCCATGAGTTGCAACATCCTTGCTGCAATACTGGCGCTCATAAGATCTCTCTAACAATTTCTTCTTATCTTGCATATCCATCAGTAGCCATGATTAGGGCTACAGTACTGACTATGCATAGGACTACTAGGGTGACGAGGACAAGACGTATTCCAACAAATTGCTATTGATTCCAGAGGAACTATAATGAGGAGGATGACAGACCAATAAGCAGGCTGATCGCGGATACAGGGGCCAGATAAAGGGAAGAATGGCTATGTTACCACATTGTGTGCGAGGAAGGAACTAGTCTCTTTCCATGTCCCTGACAATCGTCTTCTCAACAGATGCAATGACAAGGAATTCCCAGATATTCCTGATAACTTCGATAATTTCATCCCAGAGAATTTCCCTATCTTGGATTAAAGACATATTACCTTTCATTTTCTCCTTCAACCTTTTAATCTCCTCTTTAACCCTTTGAAAGTTTTGTTTGTATTTCCTTGTGTTTTCCTTCTCCATTCTAGCTTCCTCTTCACTCAAGTTTAAGAGTTTACAAATTGTCTCCATATCCCTTTGTGCTTTTTTCAAATCATGCTCAGCCATCTTCAACTCTGTACCCAACTGCAACACCTGTGCCACGGGATCCTCTGTATTGGTTGGCATCACTACTGTGTAGACATGAGTATCTACTTGTTTCTGTAGCTTGGCCAATGATTCCTTAAGCAAAGAAATCTCTTCAGTTTTCTACAATACATCCTATAAAAGCTTCTCCTTTTCATTCTCAACTTCAGCTATCCCTGCAGTAATAGGGTGCTCACTTGTAGGAAGATTCAACTTCGTTCTTAAGATTCCAATCTTAGACTTATCAGATTGCAATAATTTTTGTATTGTGGGTTGATCATCAGGGTTGACTCCTATATTTACAATAATTTTCTTTAATTCATCCACCTGAGCATTTAGAGCTATGGAATTGGCTTTCTCCGGCTTTAATTGCTTGATCACTTTGTGTAACATTTTCTCTGCTTTGATAGCAACTGCATTTGTCTTATGTAAATCATTGATAATCAATTGCCCAGATTGCATGTGCAAATTGATTTTGTCAAGCATAGGAAGTTTCTGAGTATCAACTGTCAAATTGACAGTGTTAAAGTTACTAGAGGACCCAACTGACATCTTTGTGGGATGAGAGAATGCAATTTTAAGCTGGGACCTTTTCGAAATCCAGAGCAGATAGTAACTTGGATTGCTCGGAAATGATTTGGGACTCAGCCTGAGCCTCCATGTTTAACTTTATTTTCTGGTTTTTCTCCACTATCTGGGCAAACATGCTTTGAATAAGAGGAACTTGCTTATGAATGGTGAGCTCCAGTATTGCAGCAATAATGCTGCAACTCCTGGGGCTTCCTTCTTTACTTTTATCAACCCGATAGTTCATAAAAAACTTGGAAGCAATGGTGTTATATGCACAAGTACTAGCTCTTACTGCAGGCTGTCACGATCAGCTGGCGCAAGTTCGCTAGGAGCTTAAGCCAACTTCTATGAGTTCCCAGAATAAGCTTTAACTATGATGAAAGGAAATTAACTCTACAGGGGCTATTCTACTTGCAAAAAGAGAGGGAAAACTGAAATGAACCACAAACCCTAGCAAACCCTAGTTTCCCCACTAACCTTACTTTTGCAAAAAGAGAGGGAAACTACTGAAAAGGGTGCCATTAACTACTAAAAAGGTAAATTCCATTTATTTAGACTACTTCTAAAGAGAAATGAGAATAAATCATATTTTTGTACTTTTGAGTATTTTTATGTGACTGTGTAGAGGTTTGGTGGCAAAGGAAGATGGAGTTGGATTTTGCAAATGGTGAGAAAGGTGTGGAGAGGTCCTAAGAAGCCCCTAGTACCCTTCTGAAGACTTCCATTGCTATCAGGCTTTGAAAATCACTCACGGGAAGTTCTATAGGAGGCTGCAGGGGATCTACAGGAGGTTCTACAAGAGGATCTACAGGAGAAGGCCGAAAGTGGTTTTTGGAGATCTGAAGGTGGAAAAATGATGGGAAAGTGGAAATGAAGGTTGGATGAAGGTGTTGAGGGGTCTATAACTTGTTAAGGAAGTTCAGGGATGAATGAGATGGTTGGATTTTTTCAAAGGGCAAAAGAGAAACTTTATGGAAAAATGCAGAAATTAGGGCAGATTGGCGAAATGTGGCGAATGAGCGGGGAAATCTTGGAGAAGTGAGTTGGTGTTGACTGTTTACTGTTTACTGGAGAAATGATCTGCTGGAATGTTCTACAAGATATCTGCACACTTACTTCTCGAGACTAACCAAAGCAAGAACTGAAAAACAGAGTTTTGTCTATTTTAACCTAAATTCTGACCTAAAACCAGAAAAATTCTGAATAGTACTTTATGAACAGAAATCACGCGAGAAAACTATGGAAAAAGGGCATAAAATAATCTAAACAATTAAATCTAAACCAATATCAACTTTTCCAAATAAAAGTATGACACTAGCAATTGCATTGGAAGAGCAAAAACTATGGTTTTGGTGGCAGCAGTAGTGCCTTGACCTCAGATCATGGTCCCAAGGAGGGAGAAAGGATATCAAGACCTGATGGTAGCCTTTTTGGATCTTTTCTTGTCATTGCAGCGACTTATTTAAGCAACTTGAAGAAAAAACAACTATTTTAACCATCAAAAGCAACCTAATCCAATGAAGTAAAATGAGTATATGCAGCAGAAATTAACTCTTGAATGGATACAAAAACATATAAGTACACAAAGGAGGTGTTGGGAAACTTGGTTTGGGCCCTAACCCAAGAGCTTTAGCCCTCTGGAAAAAATCAGTGCTGGCTCAAAACTTCATTCATCTTCATTATCAAAAATATCAGTTACATCACATAAAAATTGTCTCAAACAGAGCTCGAAAATGAGTTGAGTACAATGTTGCACCAAAGTGCGAAAATAGAATAATAAATGGCTAACCTACTGAGGCTTGAAGCCTTCTTCTTTATACAAGTGGGGACTCCCAACGGTCCTCCTAAACTTAAGGAACTCGGCTGCCTAGAACTGAAGATAACAACAACCCTACTTGACTTGCTCGGCTACCCCTTGGAATCATCAACGTGGGCTTGTGTACTCCAAGCTGCTGGTGGAGAATTCAAGGAAAGGGTCATTAATGAAGGAGACACCCCTCCTACAAGTCATCTTCCTTGTTTCCTCGAGTTTGGTTGCTATTTGCTCATAATTTCCTTGTCTTTGTCCAAAATTGTCCAAAATATCTGCAATAAACATTCATTAGACTACATGGAAAAGTGATTATCCCCATTCACTCTATTGACATAAATATATTCAAAAACATGCACAAAAATATTGAGAATGGTGGATTAAATGAAAATAATAGGCAGAATTAGCCCATATAGTTACCCATTTCTAGGGCTCATCATCACTCCCCTGCTGAATAGGTTGCTCATCCTTTCAGCAACTAATCTAGCTCTTCATCTTTAATAGCTCTAACAAATTCCCTGACATCCCATGCCTTTGATATGATGTCTTCCTCTCTATCATGGAAACCAACTTTCCTATCGACTTCCTCCCATTGTTTCTGTTCTTCCACCTCCTTAACTCCTTCCAACAGTCCTAACAGTAGTGGAGGACTGAACTTAAGACCAATCCATTTGGCTTCCAAGTTTTGAATTGAGTGTTTGTATATGGGTACTCTCCTCATGGCCTCCCTCATTCTATTTTGGGAGTGATACTCCCTGATCCTTAAGCTATGTGGCAATGTATTCCACCTTCTCATGCATGCATGAAGGCAGTCATCGCCAAATAATCTCTCCATATCTTCAAAATGAGAAATAGCTTGTGCTTGCATGTCAAAATAATCAGGGAGAACTTGGGGATTGGCTGCAAGGTGTTCATGGACATAGATGAGAGCTAAGGGGTCTTCTGGTTTAGCCCTTATCATCAAGGGCTCACTTAGCTCTTTTGCCATTATCTTTTGAATTTCCACTGCTCTCTTTTCCTCATGGCTCATCCAAGAAGCCATCGCCATTAGATGTAAGTCTCCTAATGCAACATTTGGATCCGATAAATTCATGTCAGGAAGTGCCATGTTGTGTAGGTAAAATTCTGCTAGTTTTGCTTTATCCTCAGCTGAACTATGATCACATAAATGCATAGACTGACCATAATCTTGAAATGGGATTGTGCCCCTCTAGGCCAATGTTTTAATCTGGAATTGGAGCCACTGGTCTTTGAGATACAATGCATGGGATTTAGCTGTTTGTCTATACTGCAAGGCCTCCATTGCCCAGCTGTCCATGCAGGCTAGCTGGGCTTCCTTTCCCTGCAACTGCTTTTTCAAAATCAGCACTTCAGTTGCTGCCTGAGATTCTCTTTCTTGCTGTTGTTTCATCAACATTTCACTATATGTTTGCGGCTCTTATTGTTGCGGTCTCTCTACTGCCTCACTATCTGCCTGGGGTCCCTCTTTTTGTTGTTGTCCTTCCAAGATTGGTAGCTTACTTCCTCCTTGAGGTTCCCTCTCTTGCAGCTACTTTTTCAATAGTTCATTTTCTTCCTGTAGTTGAGCTCTTCTGATGCTCTCTGTGTGCCTTACCATTATCAACTCCCTACTCATCTCTCTCAACTTGTTTTCCATGTGCCCTATATCTTCGACTCCTTTAGATTTAGCAATCTGCATCCAGGTGTGGGTCCTGACCCTTTCTTTTTCTAGTTCGAAGAAAAGAGGTACAACGAATTTTTGTGGGATGATCTTCCCACCTTCTAGAAGATTGTAATAGGAGCCTAAATTAGGTTGAGGTCCTGGTTTTGGTATTTCTTTTGCCTTACCTTCCTCTTGGGACTGTTCCTCTGCCTTCTTTTCTAGTTTTTTAGTTTCTTTGAGCTTGGCGAGTGTCTCCTGTAGAGAGGTTTGTGCCTCCTATAGGACTGCTTTAGAGTCCATCAATTTGATCCTTTCGTTCCCGGTGGAGGTTTTGGGACTCCCTCTCTCATAGTTGATAGAGATTTTGGAGGGGATTCCTCCTTTGTCACAGTAGGTGCATCCTCAATGATAATGGGTTCTTTAGATGGTGGCTGGGGCTTGCCAACCTTGATTCTGGTGCTCCTCCGGGCTTTGAAATACATTGATGTCTGTCTTTTTTTTTCCCTTTTGCTTAGCTGGAGTGCTCAATGCAGCAAGCACAACTGCTACTTCCCTTGCCAGTGTTTCATGGGATATTTCTTCCTGCTGTTTTTCTTCTTCACCCTCTGCAATTTGGCCTGTGTCTGTTGTTTCTATTTTAATTTCTGTTGTCTTAGGTGGTGTTTTCTCTTTTTCTTGCTGAGTTTTTGCCTTTCCAGTGGCAGTCTTCTTCTGAGTTGTCTTTGTCTTCTTCTTCTCAACTTTTGTCCTCTTTCTCTTTTCTGCTTTTGATGTTGTTTCCTTCTCTACCTTAGGTTCAACTGTGGCTATGTCATTTTTCTCTTCTTCTCTTTGTTTTTCCTCTTTTTCTTCTTCTACTGGAATATCTTGTGCTTCTCATGGATTTCCTTTTCAAGTTCCTCTGTCTGCTCATCCTCTTCACTGCTGAATGGACTAAGTTCATCTGTGAGAGTCTTTATGTCGTCTTCCCTAGTCATATTCCTGAAAATTTCCCAGGCTATAGGGATGGTGTATGTGTGGAGGGCATCCTCTACCAATAATTTAATGAGGCCATGGTGGGCTAGCTGGTCTAGAACCCCTGCATTCAATTTGGTGCCACACTCTATCAAAGACTGGAGGAGAAAATATGGCAGACTGAGTTTTCTAGCTGTAGGTAAGTCCATTCCATATCTTAATTCATGCCATAATCTAAAGTGATAACCATAAAATATACTGAATCTTCCCTCCCAAGAGATATATTTCATGATCTGGTAGCTGACCTCACCCCATGGATGAGGTAGACTTGTCCTTTTGATCCCATTCTTATCCTCTACAGGATGTTCATCATGCTGAAAAATGTCTTTTTTAGCAACCTGTCCTAGTGGTTTTTCTTCTTTGCTCCAAGGGAGCCCAAGTGGAAGACCGATGATTCTTCTGATAAATATGGTGTAAGCTCTAGGGTCAGACCCCTGAAACTGACTGAAGCATGTGTTTTCGAATGGGGTCTTAAGGACATTAAAAATTCCTCAGTCACCTCCTCATCATATCCATGAATTCTCTCAAAGAAAGACATCCAATTTTCCCTAGTGAAGAGGGCCACCACTTCGGGGTACTCATGCAATTTGTTGGAGTTCAAAGGCTCCTTTCTCATAAAACCTCCTAGCATGGTGTTTAGTGACTTCTGAAAATGCTCAGGTGAGGAAGAAGGCAACAATTTTCAAAACCGGAAATAGAGGAATGGCTGATGTTTGTCTTTCTGAAACCAGAGAGGAAATTTCTCGTGTTCTTCTTTTTTCACAACATCAATTTGCAATTTTTCCCTCCCTTCAAAGTGTTTTCAACTTGAATTTACTTCTCAGGCTTTTGGAGGAGCTCAATATTTTAAAAGAACAGAGAATATACAAAACAATGTTTTTTTCTTCTCATAGAGTAAATAGGCTTGCAAATTCGTTTCTTTCCCAGGCTTGATTTTCTATGGTTGCATCTCTTTTTTACAGAAGAATACGAGGAAGAAAAAGATAGATTTTGAATGTAGAGAAGAAAATGGAGAGATTGTATAGAACTTAGAAAAACACAGGAAAAATTTTGTGCTCACATTCCTTCCCTTTTTCAACCCAATATTGTGCTTCTAATTCCACCACCTTGTATAAATATAACACATGCAGAGTGGGTTTCTGAGCCTACCTCTTTTCAAGATCGAATTTGGCAAAAATTCTGAATTTTTCCTCTGCAGAGCTGCTCTCTAGATTTCTTGTAGAAAGCCTCCTGTAGATGGTGCTCTTGCTCCTGTAGAATGTGATAATGCTCCTGTAGAGTGCGATAAGCAGGAGGGTTTTGAAAACTGGCAGAGAATGAATGGTTCACTATTCTAAAGGTGGTAGGTGAGTGTTGTAGTCAAGAACTCATCGACTCAAATGAAAGCAAAAGGTGGTGGAGGCTTAGACCGCACTGTACTTAAGTTGATGGCATAATCTGCGGTGACGAGGTGAGGTGGTAGGGTGGATACGTTATCCCCATCCAGACTGTTGGTCCTACACTAGTGTCATTATGGTTTTTCATGTCGCCTACCTACCATCACTTCCATCATTCCCGTTACACGGCCACCACTACAGGTTTTGAGTTTCTTCTTCCCGAGTTGACGGGCCACACATGCTGAATGCATATCTGAACTATTGTTTGAATGGAACGACACTTTTTTGAACTGAACGAGTGTGATTTGGACTGAATGAGGGTGGCTAGTTAACTGGCCACCAATTTCATTTGATCACGACCATCTTAATGTTCATGCAGTTCCTAAATAATATTCATGCGACAGAGGAACAGGTTTAGCCAATTACCTGTTAGTCGCTACCGTGCTCTGCATGCTCGGACTTTGCACTCTGGTTTTTTTTATTGTTGCTATTGCTGGTGCTCGTGGCCTCTGAACTGGTGGCCTCTGCTAGCAATTTTCGATCAGGAACCACTCCTCGTACGTTGTATACCTCTTTGCTGCGCTGACCCTGCCTCTGGAGATCGTTTTTTAAAGGGATCAGCTGTTACGGGAATCCTACAAGATTTCCTGTAGCTGCTTCTCCCTCTAAAATTCCTGGCTGATGCTTGAGCAGGGACTGTAGAGAAAGCTACACAAGGTTCTGGAGGAAAGGAGCAACAACTGGAATACATCAGGTAAGAAACAAGTGAAGAATGTTGCTTCTTTATTCATCATCATTTTTTTTTTTAAAGAATGAAAGAAACAGAATTTCTGTATTTTTCTGTGCAGGGAAGGAAAAGCAAGTGGAAGTGTGGGTGTGCAAGGATGGAATGGAGAATTGGGCGGGTGGATGGTGTTCGGGGAGGTCCATAGGCCTTCTGGACAAATTTCTAGCCCTTGGATTCTTCTCTGAACTTGATTTTGGGCTCTCTGTAGTTTCTACAGGAGCCTCCTGTAGAATTCACAGAGTTTCCTGTAGGATGCAAAATTTTCAGAACAAATGAGACCAAGGCCTAGGAAAAGACAATGGTGATAGAGGAATGAGTTATCAACGGTGCATGCAGCCAGGCCGTGTCTTTTTTCTCTTGTGTGACCCTTCTACAACCTGCAATGCATTCAAAAGAAGTTAGGTTTTTTTCTGTTTTTCTTTCCATCCTTTTCTCTCTTTTTTTTTTATGAGATAGATGGGGTGCCTCCAAGAGGTTTTCACCCAGGGATCTTTTTTTTTTTTTTTAGCTCAAGGTGTGGGTG
>APFE031010939.1:22163-58029 GCA_000404065.3 Pinus taeda
TCAAAATGATGATTTGGCCGGTTCAAAGGGACACGATCCATGTACATGCCATCTAGAGCTTGCCCATATAGCTCGTTCCTTCAGAAGACACCTGGAGCATAGCCTTTAACAAAATGGTTGCGAAATCCTTTGCGGGCTGCGGAAACCTGTGCTGGCTGCAGAAATTGACAAGTTTCCGCAGCTGCATGAACAAAAGACTAAACCAAACAACATACATCAGTATAGTTAGAAAACCATATAAACAGTCCTTTTTAAACTATAATGCAATGATTCAACCACTGGATGAGTGAAGTGAGTGGAGTATGAGGGTTAAGAGGGTGTGTAGGAAGGTGCAAGGTTGAGGCTCAACAGGAGGGAAAACAACGTTGAAGAGAGTTGTGAATTAAGGTTTTACTAGTAGCAGATTGATATCAAACCCCACCATTAGATCTTAAATCCATTAATGGTGCCCAGGTATGTTTCATTTCTAACCTCACTGCATTTACACCCCACTTTTAGTCTTCTTCCACATAGTGAGGAGTACACACACCTCAGATCTCTGGTTCAAAATTCACTATCTTTTTCATCCTTTCTTTTAATTTTACAAGTAGCATATTTTCACTTTTCACTGGGTGGGAAGGAAAACACGATTGAAGAGAGTTGTGAATTAAGTATTTACCAGTAGCAAACTAATATCCAACCCCACCATTGGATCTTCAATCCATTAATGACGCCCCTATATGTTTCATTTCTAACCTCGCTACATTTCCACCCCACTTTTAGTCTTCTTCCACACAAGGAGGACTAGTTGAAAATTCACTATTTTTTTTATCCTTTCTTTTAAGTTTAAGAGTAGCATATTTTCATTTTTCACAGTGCAGGAGCGAAACAAGATTGAAGAGTGTTGTGAATTAAGGTTTTACTAGTAGCAGACTGATATCGAACCCCACCATTGGATCTTCAATCCATTAATGGTGACCAGGTATGTTTCAGTTCTAACCTCGTTGCATTTCCACCCCACTTTTAGTCTTCTTCCACATAGGGAGGAGTACACACACCTCAGAGCCCCCACCATTGGATTTTCAATCCATTAATGGTGCCCAGGTATGTTTCATTTCTAACCTCACTGCATTTACACCCCACTTTTGGTCTTCTTCCACATAGGAAGGAGTACACACACCTCATATCTCTGGTTCAAAATTCACTATTTTTTTCATCCTTGCTTTTAAGTTTATGAGTAGAATATTTTCACTTTTCATAGGGCGGGAGGGAAAACGAGATTGAATAGATTTGTGAGTTAAGGTTTTACCTCTTCAATTCATTAATGGCACCTAGGTATGTTTCATTTCTAACCTCACTGCATTTCCACCCCACTTTTAGTCTTCTTCCACACAAGGAGGACTGGTTCAAAATTCACTATTTTTTTCATCCTTTCTTTTAAGTTTAAGAGTAACATATTTTCACTTTTCGGAGGGCGGGAGGGAAAACGAGGGAACATAGGTAAAAGCATATGTATTTTTTATTCTTTTATGGTTTGTCTCTATAAAGTTGATTTTACTGGGTGTACATTGTATGCATCTCAAAATTTCTCTTTAGGAAATCCTATTTTTATGCTTTCCAAGAAAAACTCTCTAGGGAATCCCAATGGATGTTTACCCATATTCATGGATGGCATCCCTGGTAAACCCATTGGTATTGACTAGTGCACCTCACCCAAGGGATTTCAAACAGGGCACCTGCTAGTACAAAACTAGCCAAATACCTAGTAACATTAATGACATTCGGTTGGGCTAACCCCTTGGGCTCAATAAATCATAATCAAATACACTATTTTCCATATTAACACATTGATCCTATTTAACATTTTTCTAGAGTAACCAGAACAATCCAAGCTTGTTCCTATTTTTATTTTTGTTTTTAATTCCTTCTTTGGTGTGGTGACAACTTTATATGACTGTATAGATGCGTATTTTTGTCAGAGTATATGTTGAAAAGTAGATGCTCTCTTACATTCTACCTTGTTTGCTTTTTTTTTTTAGAGTGGTTCATGGACACCCTAGTCAACGGGTGGCGCTATGTCCATAGAAAAATCTAGGCTAACGCCCCTCAGCCTAATATAAGACCTGACCCCAAGGGCTTCGGAGAGAATGGACCCTGTGACCTCCCAATGGAAAGGCATTGATTTTGACCAACTGAGCTAACCCTTGGGGCTTTTCTACCTTGTCTTTTATGTATTGATGGAGTTTAGTTTCATTAGTTGTGACCAAAGAACTGTGTCAGGAATGTATACAAGGATTCTTGTATCACTATTTATAAAATGAATGTTGTCCTTAAACAAGAAAAGTAGATCCTTAATGATACATGTTCATATCTTAGGGAACTTCTAATCCTAATAAATGAGGTGAAATTTAAGTGTTTCCAGAATCCAAATCTCGGTTTTGTGAATTCACTCATATATCGTCCTAGAAAATCGAAGTGAAATTTAATTATTTCCATATCTCAAGTTTTGTGAATTCACTCATATTTGGTGCTGGAATCTTTTGAGCAAGCGGGAAGAATTTCTTTTAGTTGCATTCAAATTTTCCAAAAATAATACTAAATTTCTCCCTAACTAAAATTCTCCTTGAAATGGCTTTGGGATTGAAAATTTTGTAAATATTTTTAGAGAAACAACCCAAAATACTTTTTCCATGTTAGAGTTTTATAACACTAGGTACTAAAACAGTCTTCTATTTTCTGCTGCAAATGTCTGATAGAGTCTTCCTAGAAACTGATTAAAAAATTAGGTAGATGCGCTGGATGGACTAAATATTTTTTAATGAATAATCACTTAACATAAATGATATATTAGGTTGCATAAATATATAACTTAGAAACATGAAATGAAGAAAAAATCTCAACGAGGTTGACATATTCTTAATTGAGTTGAATGAGGCCAGGAATAACTTTGACTAGAGGGTGTTGAAAATGGCATAATTTTGTTCTTGTTGGATAGATTTAGAACTAAAAATCAGAAGTTTGCTTACTTGCATAACTTGGGAAGATTTTTGTATCTCAAGTCTCAACCTTATTGAATAGTAAGATTTATGCCTTGCAATGTTGAGATATTCTGTGACCCACTTGCTAGTAACCTAAACACTTTGGATGAAAATTTAGTTGTGAATTTTACTTGCAAAAGATATAAGTGAAAATATAGATTAATTGTCCCTTGTGTAGAATTTCCTTGAAATTCTGCTACTGCTTGAATGAATAAATCTGAAACTAATTGTTGCATGAAGACAAAAAATATCTCTACCAATTTGTAGTGGAATAGAACAGAAATATAACACAGTCACACTATAGAAAAAAAACAAAATTTTCTATGAAACCCAACTGGGAAAACCCTCTGCTAGTTGTAGAAATTTAAAATACTATCCATATTAGACTTTGAGACACCTTCTTTAAGACCAGGTTCATCTATGCTTATTGCTTTCCGTATTCATTTTCATAAGCATTAGGGTTGTTGTTCATCAAATTAGAGTAGCTAGAAAGTGTCTCTTTGATTTCATAAAGAAGATCTGGATGAACTTCATCCAAGAATCCCCTAGAAGGTAGCTCATCAGTAGCAAGAACAAAGGTCTTTTTTTAATTTTATTTCATCACGTGCATCCATCATAATCACTAATTTGTCTTCATTTCTTTCACAGTCATTTTCAATGTTAGATGCAAAAGGTAATTTAATATGATATAATCCTTAGGTAACCAACCTCAGACATATTGTTGGCTAATTTATGTTGTTTGAAGTTTACTGAGTTGGAGTTTTATCGTGAAACTACTAGAAGCGTACTAGAATGGGTGAGTTGATTATCTTGATAACAATGTTATGGTTTGATCTAGTCCTTAAAAGGAACTTACATTTGATGGTCAAATTTTCACATTACTTTCATTTTTTTATCTTCACATATAGCAAATATCATTATGTTATAGCCTATAGCTAGATATATATAGTAACTGGCACTCAGAAGTTGGATGCCATCATTTTAGAGCTTGAGCTTACTCAACTTACCTTTGTTTGAGTTGAAAATGTCATTAAATCTCATTTTATCGTCTATTACAGAGCATGAATCCAATTTCACTTTGTTTCAGTTAAAAATGTAATTAGATCTTGAAAAGGGGCATATTTAATGAAGTATGGAAGGAGAGGGAAGCTTCAGTTATGTCCTTTCAAACTTTCTAAGGTATGTAATAAAATTAAAAAAAAAAAAAATCTCCATATAATGTTGTGCTTTAACTTTTTCTTTTGATAATTGATTATTTATGTGATCTCCCCTCTCTCACATACAACCAGAGTCCAAAGATACATGGTGTTTTGGGATATGTGGAAAATGGACAAATTTACGCTAACCATTTCTCTATAAATTTACATTGTAGAAGATCAAGCATTTACAATTGAATATTTCCTTGCCACTAAATTAGAGTTGAAGAGTCTGACTCCTATCTTTCAAGCATATACCTCACTCTTAAATCAATTTATTGTTGACTCTGTATAGACTTTCCATGGGAGGGAAAAGAGTGATCACTACCATTTCTTAATCTTTCTGCAGACCAAGTAAAGATTGCAAATGTGTATAAATTAGTGGTTCCTTGGAGAATCACAAGAGTGGCGCTATTGTAGCAACAAGAAATTCGTTTATTTTGAGTTCTTCATTAGTGCATTGATAGTCTATTGTTTATTTCATACAATATCTCAACAGTGTATGATCAAATTACAATTAAACCTGTCATAATATTTTGACATACCCTCTTTTAGAGGGAAACTAATGTGCGTGTCAAGCTTGCACATCACAATCGTATCATGCAAAGTTTACCTGGGACAAGTTTTGTGGATCTAAGAAGCAAGATACCTATTGGAATTCAAGAGGCAATAATACTACAAAGTGGGAAAGAGGTTTCACAGTTAACTTGGATTTCACATTATGGTTGGAGTCAGTTTGTTGGCAAGATGTTGGATACCCCAACTTCCTTTTACTGATTAAGTGCAAGATTGAATCCTTTGACATATTCCTCGCTCAACTATCATTAAGTGATGGGTTTTCTCATAAGTGTTGCACGCCTATAAACTTTAGTAGAGTTGTTATTGAGTCTTCAGAGTTGGTTAGCTTTTCAAAGCACACACGTAAAAGAAGAGGAGAAATAATATGCCCAGCCAATTTGAAGTTATCTACCTGTGAATAGGGTGTTTCCATTCATAAACTTGACAACTCGCCCTACTTGTTTTTAGTGAACAACTTTGGGACTTTCCTGTTGGCATTATGATTCTAGTTTGGCTCTATGGTAGAGGTGTTGTACTTGATGGAAACTCTCTCATGTGGAAGATATCAGTTCAGGCACTCAAAATCATGGAAATTAAGGTACCCGCAGGTAATCCTAGAAGAAGCTGCGGACCCGTAGGTACATCGTCCAAGGGGTGCGGACATGCACGCAGGTGCCCCGTTCAGAAGGTGCGGACCCCAGTTTCACTCTCTCCAATGCATAAAAGCGCATGCACGTGGGAATCTTCATGAATGGTTCATGGTATTAGTCTGACAGTTTTTGATCCTATGGTTTCGGTCTGTGGTATTGCATCTAAAAATATTGATCCAAGGTATTGGGTTCATGGTATTGTGTTATTATGGTTTTGGACCATGGTATTGAGAAGGGCTTGCCTATAAAAAGGAAAGGAGATCTCTTTGCCATATACTGGTGAAATTTGAATATCTTAAGATCTGAAATTTTGGGTAATTGGTTTTAAAAGATAGATCTAAATCAAGGAGATAACTTAAGGTGAAACTATTGACATGTTGTGATCTCTCAGGCGCATGAACAGATCTGTGGATCTGACTGACTGTGGCACATTGGAGGACTATAAATTTCGCCCTAATCAAAAGTCCGCAGGCGATTCATAGGTGCAGTGCGGGGGTTCACAGCTCAGTAAAAGGCTCAGTGTGGGAGTATGCTGCGAAGCCAAAGGTGTAGTGCGGGGTACGCAGCACACGAGAAGTCACAGTGCGGGGCACACGCAACACAGAAAAGGGTGAAGTGTGAGGTACGCGGGCAAGAAGAAGGCACAGTGCGGATGTACGCTGTAAGTCAGAAGTAAAGATGCGGGTCTGAGGAAAAGTACGCAGAGCAGAAAAACTACCAGTGCGGATCTGCGCAGTTCAGTATTAGAAGAGCTGCGGATATACACAGGCCTGTGTTGGTGAAGTTGCGGTCTTATCTTGAAACATTTGTTGATTGTCTTTTATCTATTGCAGCTGAGTTCTGGGTTTAGATTTCTGGTATTAATTTTCTGTTTACAACATTCTGAAGAGTTGGGTGATTCATTGGTTCATTGTATAAGGAGATTGGGTGATTTTCATGTACTTGAAGATTATTTGATGTTCATGGATCCAGTTTGAAAATTAATGAAACGTGGTCCTTAAAGAAGTAAAGTAGGGGGTTGTGCTCCCTTCCAGGAGAGACTGGAAAACGAGAGAGAGTTGTAGCTCTCTGCAGGTTGCAGCCTGCGTACTGGTAAAGGACTGCACCAGTACAAGACCATTGTAAAAGGAGTTTCTAATGAAAGAAGATAGAGACATATTGCAGCAGGTGGTTTTCACCCACATTGGGTTTCCACCTTATATCTGGTGCTCTTTGATGTGACTGTCTGTTTTTCTTGCTCATTATTTTATGGTGCTGATATGAAAAAATAATTCAAAGTGTAAATAAGGAAGATTTGTTAAAAGAACTAGATAATACTGATTCACCCCCCCCCCTCAGTATTATTTTCAACAGTTTTGACCTTTGGCTCTGAAAAATACATACAAGAAACTACATTCCATCCTCTTTCTATACCTTCTTATGGAACTTCAATCTAATGCTCAGAGAGAAAGTTATGATGATTTCCCCAGGTCACCTGTTTGGAATGTAATTTAGGAGTCTACAAAAAGACCAACTTCCTCAGATTATATCTCCACAAATGTAGCACGAAAAGCTCTGAAATACGGACCCAAGGTTTAGTGCGATTTCGTCTCAAATGGGTTTTTTCTTCACTTCTAAAACATCGTAGGAAAAAAAAATTATAGCGAAAATGCCATGATGACCTATTTGGAGCAACGAAACCCTAGAATCCAAAGCTGTGATACCAAATGTTATGAAACCAGCTCAAAAAAAGATAGAAAAGATAGATCAACGCCTTAGAATTCAGCCTCTTTGAGGGGGAAACCTCCTTTACATTACACAAATGAATGATTCTTTGATGTTTCAAATGACAAAACCTCCTTTCTATATATAGGAGCCTAAGGAGTCACAATATAACCCAGTCGACCTAACAATAATAATATCAAGGCACAAAAATAACAATAGAGGGATTCTATGGGGCACAGTAATAACAATATGGGGACAACAGGGGCACAACAATATTAATAAGTGATATAACTACAATAGGAATGGGGTAATCACTAGTGTTATATGGACCTAATAGAGGATCATGATGATCCCACTATAGTCTCAACACATTTGTTATATTACACTCTCCGCATAACTATAATAACAGTATCTCTGTCTCTAAATACTTCTAAGATGAAGTCATGGTCTTGATACATTTAATGATGAAGGGATACACACTTAGAATACTCTTTAGGAATAGTCATAGTCAAGGCGTAAGTATGATGATAAGGATCTCGGTGATCTCAGAGAGACACACCTTGTCTAATATTATGGACACAATCATAATCATGGCATAGTCATTTCATTATTGTGATGAAGATATAATTACAAAGGTATAATCATAATAGAAGATCTCGGTGCAACTTTAGTATATAGATTTCGTAGGTATAGTGATGATCTTCGTAGTTGCATACTGATAATATCAGTAAATATGAAGTGATGATCTGAGTAAATGTATAGTGATAAAATCAGTGAATGCACAGTAATGATCTCGATGATGGCATAGCTATGATGATGTATAAGATGACCTCGGTGAAGCAGCATTGAATGTGATGATCTCAGTAGTGAAGAGGATTAGTGTCTTGGTCTTGGAGTGGCTTAATTAGGTCAAGGGGCATGGTCTTGGTATTCATCAATTGGAATCTCTATAAGAATAATTTTGCACAATTGTTCCTCTCCAAGAGGGAGAGGTTTTGGCCCTAGCAGAAAGCCAACATTTTGTGTTCTTATCTCTTTTCTTTGGTAGCTATTTGATGAACTAAAGAAGGCACACTATAATATTAGAGATATTCTAATAAGAAAAAGTTAAATACCTCACAAATATTTATCATGCTAATAAGAATCTCATTAACTTCACATTCCTTAGATTCTTCAACATGGTATTAGAGCTATGGTTACAGTCTAAGTCAAAGGAAGGGCATAAAAGAGGCATTTCAAGGATCAAGTTTCTAGAAGGGCATCAAAGCAAGCTAAAAGGATATAAAGATATGCATTGAAGAAACAAACCCTGATCTTGATCAAACCCTATAATTCTACAACAACAATTCACATTTGCAATTTTTTTCTATGCAATCAAGGAGAGAGTCTACAATAGCAAGAACTTGTGTCTCCACAATCATCATTAAAAGGCCACTAAGACCCTCATCAATATGTATACAAAGCAAGGTAACTCAAAGGATATCAAAATCAAAGATCACCTCATCTTGAAACAGGTTGAAACCCTAGCAACAATCATGATCTACACTACAAAAGAAGGCAAAGCATATTAAAAGAGAAAAATCATTGTCATCATCTTCAAGGTTATAAAATAAAGGATCATTTCATTTCCCTAGGAGAAAACCACTGAAGGAAAGCAAAATATCATCCTCATCAAAAGGAGCAACCTTTTTCCATTGAAGAAATGATTTCCATCAAAGAGAATATCATCCAAGTGGAAAATGCCAATACATATTCTCCAACAAGCATCAAAGTGATCAAGTAGAAGAGTTCATCTTCACTTGTCAAGTATGTACCTTTCATTTTTATAATAAAGTTTGATGAAATAACTTCATGACTGCAAGGATATCTATGGATTGAATGGGTCATCAAAGGTCCTTGCATGAAATCAGGAAGATGGTCATAATCCTCATAAATAAAAGAAATCAATGAACATATCAAGGAAAAATGTCTTCTTTGAATTCATGGGAAGGAACTCTTAAGGTTCTCTCATCCCCATGTACCAAGAAAGAAGACATCAAAGAGATATATGAAGTGCTAGAGGATACATTCTTTGAAAAATGTAGTATAGAACGTCACATCACTTAGACCTGATCTACACAAAATGAAGGTATCAAAGAAAGAAATAATATCTTCATAAGATCTTAATTGAGAGATCTAGGAAAGATGATAAGAAGATAATCATCAAGGTAAAAAATATCCATGAACAAAGAAGGTTACCTTATTTGAAAACTTGTGGAATCTATGTTAGATAGAAGGAAAAAATGTTGAAGGACACAATTATGTGAAGAAAGGAAAAAAATAGAATAGTATAAAATTTAATGCTATGGAAAGAATATGGAAAGAAGCTCATATCGCTGAAAAGATGGAGGAAGCTTAAGAAAAGGGGCAAGGAAAGAGAGAGCAATAGATCTCCACTACGATTAATATGGCCTCCCTCACAAAAGGATATTATCATAAGCTCGTTGATCTTTTGTTAAAGATATGACCATAATATTAAGATGCATCATGGCATCATGAAAGCATTAGAAGCAACAACTTGTGGCATCACCATGGGAATCATTAAGAAAAAAATCCATGGTAGTCAAACATGAATCTTGGGAACCTCATTGGACATTGAAGGAAAGGAAGAAGTCATATAGGATAGGTTGTAGAAATTCCCATTATAGATCAACAAATTATGCAATATACTAAAGAAAAATACAGGATCTACTTCTACAACAAACTTTGCGGAAGCTTAATCGAATATGAGCAAGATCAAATAGAACACATATAACTGGGAATGAGAAACCAATCACACATGAACACAGAAGAATACTCTGGGGAAAGCCTTAGCTAAAAACGCTGATCTTTGTATTATCATACAAGTGGAAATATGTTCAGGGTACAAAAGGAATCAGCTCACAAGCTATCCTTCTCTATCTGCAATCCAACAATACAGCTCACAGACTGAATAGACACAAGATATGTCTTCCCTCAGCCCTCCAAGCCTCATATTTCCTTGCACAGTTTTCCTTGGGGTCCAATGATGCCACCTGTGTGAATTGGCTTCATCACACACTCACGAAACTGAAGAAGTAACTGCCTAATCTCTAAGAAATGAATTCCTTCTCCATGCAAGAGATATTCACAATGGAATATTCCTGCAACTGATAGTACATTGTCCCTCCATCTGATCTCAACTAGGTCTTTGGATGAACTGACATGCATGAGTTATTTGTGAGAGAATTTTCAGTTATCTGAAGTGCAGCAGTTACATGCATGCATGAATAAACTAACTAAACTCACAATTAGTTCAACAAACTATTTGAACAAATCTAAATGGACTTAACTCAGTTAACAGAGCTAACTAATTACAACTCATCCTTATCTCTTTAACTAAGGGATAAATTCCTCAATCAATGGGATAAGTGTTGCATGTCCTCACATAGACTTCATGTTTGATTTTATACAACTAATTAATTGAAGATGAATTAATTAATTATTCTATAAACAACTTCTAAGATCAAATTCAAATTTTACTTCTCTATTTTAGTTCAGGGACTAACTAAAATAGGAAGGTATCCCGAGATGTTATTTATAGCAACTCTAAATTTAGCAATTCTATTTTTAGCATTTCTTGTTGCTATTTTCAACACTCCCTCTAAAAAAGAAAGGGATTATCAGTAACCCCAATCTTGTCTATGTGGTACTCGAACTTGCATTTTGACAATGCCTTCGTCAAAATACCTGCATCCTGTTCCTTGGTCAAAACATACAACAACAACATGATCCTGTTGACCACATAGTCTCGATAGCGGTACCAGATATCAATGTGCTTGGACCTTTCATGAAAAACTATATTCTCAGAGAGTTTGATACAACTCCAATTATCGCAGTAGATCAGGTTTGGATCCATCCTCTGACCAAACAATCCCACTAGAATATTCTGCATCTAAATGGCCTCACATGCAGCCTGACTAGCAGCCATGTTTTGAGCCTCAGCTGAGCTAAGTGTAACTAATATTTGTTCCCTGTAGTACTAGGAAACTGCAGTTGAACCAAGGTTGAATATTCCTCCAGAAGTGCTCTTCCGGTCTGATGGACTCCCTGCCCAATCCACATCTGTGAAGCCTTGAAGCTTCACTCCCTCTGTCTGTCTATACCACAAACTGAACTTAGATGTGCCTCGTAGATATCTCAGCACATGCTTCGTTGCCTTCCAAAATGGCTTGGTAGGCTGAACCATAGCTTGAGTTAGTTGGTTCATCGCAAAGCATAAGTCGAGTTGTGTGTTCACCAGATACGTAAGTGAACCCACCAGCTGCCGATAAATAGTAGTAGCTACTACCTCACCTGAAGTAGCATCCTCCTTCCTCCAGTTCCTATCTAGAGGAGTCTGCATGGGCTTGCACTTCTCCATGTGAAAGCACCTGAGTATCTCATTGGCATACTTTCCTTGAGACACAAATACTTCCCCATATTTCTACCACACCTCCATGCCTAGAAAGTAGTTAAAAAGACCCATGTTCTTCATCTCAAACTCTCTTGCAAAGTCCTCCTTGCAAAACTGGATCAGCTAATCATCACCTGTCAAAATTAGATCATCGACATAAATAACAATGATAAATGGCTTACCTTCTACCATGATGTGGTAAAGGTCTGCATCTTCTTCACTGTTGGTGAAGCCCAACCCAGTGAAATAGCTATCGATCCTGGTGTACCAACCAAGGGGTGCTTGCTTCAGCCCATACAAAGCCCTCTTGAGTCAGCACACATGCAACTCATGATAATATGTCTCGAAACCCTCTGGCTGCTCAATGTACACCTCCTCCTCAATCTTCTCATTGAGGAATGTTGTCTTCACGTCCATTTGATGGATCTTCCAACCCATCTGAGCTGATAGTGCCAACATCAATCTGATAGTTGAGTACCTTGCTACAGGAGCAAAGGTCTCATCGTAGTCGATCCCCTCAACCTGTGAGAAACCTCAGGCAACAAACCTTGCCTTATGTTTCTCAACACTACCATCAGCTGCCTACTTTACCTTGTAAAGCCATCTGGAACTAAACGCTGACTTGTCCTAAGGTCCTAGGACAACATCCCACACAGTATTCCAAATGATAGATTCATGTTCCTCTACCATTGCATCAACCTGTTGAAGGCTCGAAAAATTGGGTCTACAACAAGGGGGATAACCACTTAGTCCAGACCTTGAAAGCAACTCCTTTTCCATTTGGAATAGTGGTTCCGACTGGGGATGATGGGACCAGTTTCCCAATTTTTTTATGATGGGTATACTTTTCTTTTTGGGGTTTATGGGATGAATGCTTGTTCTAAATCTAATCTATCTTTTAGTTATCGTATACTATTTATTCTAAAGAAAGAAAACATCTAACTTCAAACTATCTCAGGAGTAATGTTTGACTTATGCGATCTAAAATAATTTCTAACACCAATCGATAATATAAATCATTCAATCACCACAAGAAAAGAATCCATTAAAATTGATTTTTTCATATAAAACGTTAGCCGAAACAATTATGAGAGACGTATCACATAAGAGTTATTCATATACTTAGCATAAAAAGTAAGTTACCACCAAACAGAAGTGCAATAATGACAATTAAACATTCTGACTTTCATATATCAATAACTAAAAATAATTTATCACTTAGCACATCAGTAAAAAGTATTAGGAGATAAAAATACCATTGGTAATAGGTTCTACTAATAAGCTACAACAATATAGATTTATCTTCAAATCACTCAACATCCACTAAGATTACAAAAGTGAATTTCAGTAGGAGACACCAAACTCGTATAAATATAAATATCATTCCATTCATTTTATCAAAACCTCCTCAGTGGGGAGCAAACTACACATTCTGAAGAATTGTTTTTGATAAAATTCTGGAACCCTCTCCAATGCAATGAGAGCGGTTTAAATACTACTATGTGAAATCTAAAAATAAATATTACAGAAATAGATGAGGAAGTTTAAACGACCTGTCTCATTTTAAGAAAAAATGAACTAATAATAAAACTAAATTGTATCTATGATAAATCCTACATTTTATATTTTAGGTTGCAAATATCCAGCATTGGTTTCAAAAGCATCAGTTGGCCGACTTCAGCCTTTAACTGTCCTGCAAATACAGAGTTGGCAAAAGCTCGCACTATCTTCTCGACAGAGGTTATGAGGAATTTCAAGGTCATCCATTGGCTATGTGGCTTTACCAGGTACTGCCAGTATGTGTCCCAGTTTAACCTGTTTACCTATTTAATTGACTCTGCCTTTTCTTCTGCTATTTCTTTCCACTTTGTTTTGAAGCTGTTGTGCCTTTGGGAGAAATCCTGAGGTGATCTCCATATAAAATTTGCCTTACGCAGATTTTCATTGATGCACTCAATGAAACTGTTTATTGTTGTCACTGCCTCTTCCATCGCCTACTCTGCTTCTTTAAGCTGGGAATCCCATTTCGCAAATAACATTTCTTTGTGCGATTCGTTGATTCTGGGCAATGCCGCCTTTTTCCCTTCTTCTGATCTCTACCAATTCAAGGAGTCTGAAACCTTATTAAAAATTGAATCATAATCAAGTCGTAAATCTGTGACTTGATTTGTAATATTATCACTTATTTCACAATGGGAATTCCATTGCGAGATCTTCTGGCAGAGTATTTCTTCTTGTTGCAAGAGCTAGGCATTAAGAGTGAGCGCTTCTATGATAAACTCCCCAATTTTTGGCTCCTCCTTTTGCAATTCTATCATGGGTTGTAGCTGTTCTTCTATATTGGCCAGACTACTTTGATGATCCAATTGCATCTACTAAAAGTCATGCTATAGTTTTTCCAATTGTATCTCTGCTTCTCGACTGATGTTGGCTTGTCGTAGTTGTTGTTCCAAAAACAAAATCTTATCCTCCTTCTCTTTTAATAGCATTTGAACTTTTGTTGCTTTATCAATTGTTGCAGAAGCATATGCTCCTACGATTTGAGAGAGTCTAGTTCATTTCTTCGATGGGTCTATAGTTGGGTCCTTCCAAAGAACATCCAAAGGTTCATCCTTTGGGGCAAGCATGACATCTATCTTTCTTTTCTTCCTTTGCCCTCTGACGACAACCTTATGTTTCGGACTATAAAATACATCTAGAAGAGGGATCTCCTCTATATTTAGGACAATTTCAGATGATGGAGCAATAGGAATATGCTTTGTCTCCTGAGTATTGATATCCCCTTCTACCACCATTTCTGTGGTTACTTCTCTTGGGTTTGTTAGTGGCTCTACGCTCTGTTCCTCAGTGCTAATTAACTTATTAAAATTCTCCCACTCACCTTCTAGATCCACTACAAGTGGTTTTGCTGGCTTTGCAAGAGGAGTGGGAGTCTCATCTTATTTCGAGGACAAAACTTGTTGGTCAGGCTTTTCTGTAGATTGAGTTGTGCCTTTAATTGACCCCTCACCTCTATTGTGTTCACTCTTAGAATACTCACCAGATTTTTCAGTTGATTCCTTTTTGGAATTTGATTTAGACTTCTCTTCTTTTGAACTTCCACTTATGCTTACACTAGGAGTAGGCTCCCTTATTGGTTCTATGAGCAATTCGTCCAACGGGACCTTTATTAACCTCTGTTTTCTGTAATTATCAAACTTCTGAAGTTTTTCTTGGTTAAACTGAGTTCATGCCATATGTAGAATCTCCCTTAAAGTGTGCTTCTGCAAAAAGACATCGTCAAAGGGATCTTCTTCATTGGTAAACACTTTTATTTTGACCATTGTGGTAAAATTAATTACAACACCAAAGGGATCGTACTGCCTCCCCGGGAACTTCGATAGTTGTAAACATAACATATTATCAACCTCTTTAAAAGTGTCAACTAAATCAAATAATTCAAAAGCTCCGCAGACTAGAGGAAATTGGGGCCAGATGGCCTTCTTAGAATCCTTGAGTACTTTGCTCATTCCCCCAACACCACAGGTCTAGTAAGCTATTTCCCTGACCATTAGTTTGTCGGGAACATAAAAGGGAAGCACATGGGGCGAAGCAATTCTACCAAACACCCTAGTGTATGTGAACAACTCCTCCCCAAACCACCTTCCCATTGGGATAATGTCAACTTCAGCTTCTGGGAAAAATCTTGGGGCGTCTCTGTTATAGAACATTTTAGGGAGCATCACTCCATGACAAATCTTGTAGAAATGTGGGATGAAATTGGATTCCCACAATTCTTTGTGATAAACCTGAATGGGAAGAGGGTTCTGTACTATCCTCTTCCACCCCATAATAGGAAAATCGGAAACAAAACAAATGGCATCCATGAAATAGGCACTTAAAAAGAATGGGGGATAAACCCTAGAAGTAAAACTTCTTTTAGTTCGATATCCTAAAATTGCAGAGGCCCAATCCATTATGGTGGCATTGGTAGCTGCATCCAATAAAGGTAACCATTCTAATGAAAAATTATTGATGTTCGGTCTCCCAAACAATCTACACAACATTGCAGCAACAAAATAGTAGGGAGAAGAAAGAGAGCTAGTGGCATACATATCGTTTTTGTCCTTCTTTAATATTTCCTCATTGTTCAACCAGTTCTTTGTGCATTCTGCTAAGTCTTCATTCTCCTTGGAAAACGTTTCTACAAACTACTTGTTGTAGCTAGCCTGGGGCCCTGGCAAGTGATACATGCATCTCAAATTAATTGGGGTAAAAGGCCCCATGACTTGCTGACTAGCCATCTTAAATTACCTATCCAATATATCTACATGATCTATTATCCATTTTACCATGTCCGTGTATGGAACTATCTTCAGCCTCATAGCAATACGGTGTAGAAACGAGCATGCAAGCTCAGTTATGGATGCTTCAGAAGAGCCACATCCATCTGTTGTAACTGCAACCTTCATGATTCTCAAATTTTCCTCCTCTAACAATTGGTACATGGCTTCCTAGGTAGATATGTTTGCGTCCCTAGTACAAGTGGTGTCTGTGAATAATGGAATCATTTCTGTTTTCTCAAATGCAGGTGTCTTGCCTTTCTTTCCCATTTCGTTGTGTATTACGCTCTACGTACTCTTCCTGAAAGTTGCAAAGAGAGAGCAAGGATATGATAAGGATGATAGCGAATACAGGAAATATTAAACAAAAATAAGGTGACGGGAAAGATTTTAATTCTAAATCATATCAAAAGATATCACCTTGTGTCAAATGATCCTTTTCCCTGATACAAATGATTTTTAAATAAATGACCACTAATGAACCATTAAGATAAAATTTAATGTTCATAACTTTTGCATTGAATGACGGAAAGTACAGTCCTAGAACTCTGAGCCCTTTGATTTGCGATAAAAGCGATTTTTTGATTTGCTTTGCAATATTGCAAATCGCAATATCACAAAAGTTATTATGATTAAATCAAGAGGCTATCGCATTTCACAATATTGGAGTGTGCTATGTAAAGTGGTGCCATGAAATTTAGAATTTGCGATGCGATAAGGCTGTAGGACTTTGTGATCTCACATTCTCGTAGATCATGTTTTCGAGTTACTTTTATAAGAGATTCCCAATGTGACCTTTTTTCCGATGTGATAATATCGTTTAAAAGGGGTTTTATTAAAGGTTCTTTTAATATTTGAGACTTTCTGCTTATAAATATTTCTTAGGTTTTGTGGTCATGTGGCGCTTTAAGGAAACTCATAGTTTGTGATGTTTTATGCGCCTAAAGTATGAAAAGGTAAAATTTCATGTTTTAGCAAGTTCCACTTTGATATCTTGTTTTATTAATAACAAAGAGGAAACATTAAAGGCTAAGATTTGTTTTTTTGGAAGGGTCCCGATTTATTAATTTTATTGCTAACACTAATAAAAAAGGGGGTTGTTAATGGTCACAAGAATTGGTGATTCACTTGAAAGAACCAGTTATCTCTGATGGTTTTTTTGAATTTTCTAGAACTTCTAAAGTAGAAATGGTTTTGAAAATGAAACTTTATTGAAAAAATATAAGGTAAACAATGATATTTGTTAACAACAACATCTTGTTCCAATTACCCTTATTATGATTATCTTCTTTCCAAAGTTAGTTATTGAATTTATATCAGTCATTACTTGGTGTGTAAAGATAAAAACAAAGATATCTCTTTAGATCAAGTTAGGTATACTCATTTGTCGTAGGTATAGCCTTTGTTGCCAGCAGGCATCCATAGCCTCGACTGGGTTACCTGTTACCCAGCAATGATCTAGTATCCCCTGTAAGAAGTATGCAATTTTCAAAGATAAATCCTCATATACACTTATTGCTTTTTCTTTTCCTATCTTTCTTTTAATTTTTAAAGAACAATGTCTTGGTTTGGTGGCCAAAATTGACAGTGCCATTCACTTGATTTATAACCTAACTGAACAAGCTGGCTCGTGATGAGACCCCTTGTCTTTTGAGTGAAATAATCTCAAGGCATTACACTATTTTGGTATGCAGTTTGGCAATGTCAGTTAGTTATAATCTTTATGATCATGATAAGTCGGCTCTTGATGAGACCTCTTATTCTTTAAGTTTAAAGTGCATAGTTGGATTACTCTTTGAATCTTGCAATTTCCTAAAGTGGGGAGGAAGTTATTGGTTCCTTAAGAATTCTTCTGGCTGAAAATTGTAGAGTTTAAAAATAGCTTTTTTGTAGAGAATCCTTGTTTTGTTATTGATACCTTTTATGACTGATATGAGGAAAACTTATTCCTAAGGTTGATTTTAACCAAAACTTGCATAATTGAAGCAAAAGAACTAGTAAAATTTTCAGAATGATAGCACTTGACCCTATGTTTCAAAAATAAAGATTAATTTTCCTAACCACTTCCACTTATACAAGTGAAAAACAAAATTGACGTGAGACACTGTTTTCTTTTCGTGGAAACCAAAAGTAAACATTTTCAACCTGTTTCATTATCAAAAATAAAAACAAACTAAAAACAATAATCTACAAAAATAAGAGAGATCATCTTCTATGGGAAATATTTTTTAAGGATCTGTCCATTAACAGGTAAAGACTCTCTTTTTCCTGCTAAATCTTGTAACATGAAGTTGATGGACCAATGATTTTGACAATTTGGAATGGTCCAACCCACATCTGTTAGAATTTAGTATGCTTGCCTTTCTCTTCATGGGCCTTATCCCATTTCAATATTAAGTCTCTAAGCTAAAAATCTTTCCTAGATACCGAGTTTGAATCAAAAAAAGATTTTACTAATTGTTAATGATGTGCATGGGTAATTCTGGATTTTTCAAATTCCTCTTCAACCTTAAGGATCTACAATTGTCTTAGTTGCAAGGATGAGGAGGGAGTTTCTTCAATCAATTGAACTAAGGCTAAAGAAGGAATAGCTAGATTTGTTGGGAGGACCACTTCTTTCTCATAAACTAAATTAAAAGGAGAAGTGCTAATAGAAGTTTTCTAAGTTATTCGGTCTGCCCAAAGAGCATACATTAAAGACTTACGCCAATCTCTATGATTTTGATAAATAGTCCATTTAATGATTCTAATAAGGTTTTTGTTTGTTGATTCAGCCAACCCATTTCCTTGCGGATAATAATTAGAAGAATATTTAAGCTTAAAACCTCTTTTGAGTGCAAATTCAGTCATAGTATTACCTGACAAATATGATGCATTATCAAACATTAAAGCGGAAGGTAAGCCAAACCTGGTGATTATGAATTGATCTATGAATTTGATGATACTCTCAGAGGACTTGAGTGGAATTGCTTCTACCCATTTAGTAAAGTAATCGGTAGTAGTAAGGATGTATTTATGCTATTTAAAAGAGTGAGGAACAATCTCACCTATTATATCTAATCCCCATTGTTCAAATGGTTGATCGTTGTTGACCGGTTGTAATGGCAACGATGGTTTCCTCTATCTTCCAGTAGCGGTTTGAAAAATCTAACATCCTATTACATAGCTATGTGCATCCTTAAATAACATTGGCCAGTAATAGCCTGCGCGCAAGATTTTGTGTGATGTCGCATCTCTTTCTTAGTGTCCACCTGCTGGTCTATCATGAAGTTCCTGCAAAACCTTTTCAGCTTCAGATTTCTCAAGACATCTATGGAGAACATAATCATAATTCATCCTAAAGAGTGCATTATTAACAATCTGAAATTGTTTAGCTTTTAGCCTGAGGGCTCTTTTCCTTGTTTGATTCAAATATGAACGAGCATATCCATTTTTTAAGTAAAACGTGATATCTGTATATCTTGATTCAATGTCATTTAGCCTTACCTCATATACTTGTACCTCATTATCTGGAGACTGCGTTTCTGATATGTGCGATGTTCCAGCCAACATCCTGCAAAAACCTTGACCTGTTACACTATTTGCTGGTTTGATTTCGGCGTCATATTCTTGCAGGGCTGTGATCCAATTTGCCCTCTTTTCGCCCATGTCTTTCTATACCAAAAGATTTCTTACTGCTGGAAATGGTACTATTATTTTCGTATGAGTCTTAAGAAGGAAGGGTCGAAAGTGTTTGATTCCTTTGAATACCGCATAAGCCTATTTCTCAACGTCAGAGTAATTTAATTCAGCTCCTTGCAAGTTCGAACTAAAGAAGGCAATTGGGGCCTTGGCTTTATTTTGATTAGTCTGTGTGAGTATTACAGCGTACGATTTCTCAGAGGAAAATGTATACAAAATAAAAGGATCAGTAAAGTTTGGAGTCACTAGAGATGGGCCATTTATAATTGCTTTTTTTATTAGGTTGAACGCTTCATTTTCTGTCTAACCCCATTTGAAGAGAGATTTTTTCTTTATCATGGCTTGGAGAGGTGGCACGATTCTTGAGAAATCAGGGACAAATATTTTAACGAAATTGATCTGACCAAGGAAAGACTATGTTGCTTTTTAATTATGGGGTAGGGATCTCAGAAATTTCCTTAATTCTATCTGGATCAATATGGATTCCAGCTTTAGATACTATAAATCCGAGAAGCTTTCCTTCACTTAATGCAAAAAAGGACTTTTTTGGATTAAGTGAGATCCCATATTTTTTACATCGTTGGAAGATCAGTTTTAAGTCTCTAAGGTGACTACTACATTTTTTAGAATATATTGTTATGTCATCTAAGTAAATCACCACTGACCTATTCACTAATTCTTTGAATGTAATATCCATTGCCCTTTTAAATGTGGCAACGGAATTAATCAGCCCAAAAGGCATCTTTTGATATGCATAAGTGCCCCATTTTGTTCTAAATGTATTCTTCAATTGATCATCTGGGTGGACCAAGATTTGGTTATACCCTGAGAAGTCATCTAAAAAGGACATTAATCCAGACCCTGCAACTGATTGTAATACCTGCTCCATAGGGGGTAGTGGAAAGTTATCCTTTTGACAAGCCTCATTAAGATTTCAAAAGTCAATACAAATCCAAATATCTCTGTTTTTCTTTCTGACTAATGCCAGGTTGGGAACCCATCTAGAATGCCTAACAGGAAAAATAATTTTGGATTTCAGTAATTTGTTCAACTCAGACTTAATCTAGTTTTCCGAATTAGGATGGATTTTCCTCAATTTCTGTTGGACAAGCTTTTCATCAGCGATCATCAGAATTGTATGTTGTATAATTAAGGTGTTGTATGTTTTGAGATCATCGTAATTCCAGGAAAAGACATTTTTGTATTTTTTCAACAGTCAAATGAAGGCTGATTTTTCTTCAAGTGTTAGACCAAGACCTAAGATAATATTCTGTGGTTTTATGTCATTCCTGATTCACTAATTCATATCTCAGAGTTGAACTCTGAATTTATGAATTGGTGGACTTTCTAAATCTGTCTTTTAAATCATATAGGTCCTCCAACTTGACTATGGATTTAGGTATAGCTTTATTGCTAGTTCCTTGTTCTAGTTGTTTGTCATGTTGGTCTTCATCAATTATCTGATTATTGTAAGAGCCTTCTGATGTCAAAAAACTTACAATGTCAGGGTTATCATTGAAAACTCTCCAGTTGGTAATGTTATTAAGAATGGAGGGTCTAAAGATTAACTCAATTGAGAATCTGTTTGGGCTATAGTCTTCTGATGGAATGAGCTTGGAAGCTACATTAGCAAGGAGATCAACACTAGCATTTTGGAGTCTGGGAATAGATGAAATATTAAATGCTATAAAGTGTGAAGTCAGGTCTTGTACTAATGATTGATAACGCTTCAAGTGTCTTGATAAAAAATGTATAGTATTTCTTACCTACTTGATAATAATCTCATAATCTACAAAGACTTGTAGATATTTGATATCAAGTCTCATTGCCTTGTATAACCATTGCACTAATGCTTCATATTCAGCAAAATTGTTCGTGCAATCAAACTTGAGTCTACATGTTAGCATGGTTTTCTCTCCTTTTGGACTAACTAATACACAGCCTGCTCCTGCTCCATCATTAGACTTATAACCATCAAAAAATAATTTCCAAAACAAAGATTTGATTACAGGTTTATCTACAAAATTAATGCATCTAGAGTATATGTTTGAGAGAAGTTTTCTACCTGAGATAAAACAGATTTTTCTAAAAAAAGTGAGGTATGAGCGTTGAAATTTCTTAAGAATGAATCAATGGAATAATTTCCAATTATATTGTTGTTGTATGCTAAGATTTGTTTTCTCCTTCTAGCTTCGTTACTATATACTTTTGGTGTCTTTCTCATTCAACCTTTATCTGATTTGGTTTACCATTGTAAGGGAGCCACATATGAGACCAGTCAGTCGCAAAATAACCATGAAGCTTCTTTGACCAATCCCTACTAAGAATTAATCCATAAAATTCAGGAATATCTGCAACAAGTATATCAATGACTTGACATACCTTTGGATTTTATGAAAGCCTTATGGTCACTTGATTAAGCTCATCGATAACCTTGACTTGAGACTGATCCAGTTGTACTATGCATACTTCATATTTCTGAGGTTGAACATTTAGCTTTGCACAAACTGTCTTAGGAAAAAGAGTAGACGAAGCACCAGAGTCTACCAGACAGTTATGCAGATTTATATTGAAAACCTCAAAATTAAGGAGAAATGGTGGAGTATGGGATTTTGACCTTCCTTTAATCAAGGCAATGTCATTTGGATCAACTTTATTTGATATACCAGTCAGAGGTCTTCCCATTTCATGAGTAGCTTATGAAATTAAAACATTAGGTAAAGGTGCAATTGGTACAGCATTCAGCTCTTCCAAGAGCAATTTCTGTTGATGCTTTAATTTACCAAGCTCATGAAAAGTAATATTAGCCCTAGTCTTCTTCATGTATTCGACAATGTTATACTCCATTCCATCGGATATGATAAGCGTTTTAGATGGAATTGTTGAATCAGATTGGACTGGGTTTGTCTGAGTAGCCTTTGGTGAGGATTTCTTACTTGCGATTTTATCCTTAGGAGCCGAGCTTGGATTTTTTGTTTAGAACTAGATTGTGGAGGATCAAGTCGATTCCTGGTTCTTGTAGCAATATGCAATACATCCTGATATTCTTCATCTAGAAGAATGAAGTCCCACATTCCTTGTAGTTCCATGACTTCATCATCATCAGTTTGTTCCTCGTTCGAAACTTCTTCTTCTTCCCCTTCCAATTATGCATTTGTTATAGCATTTGGAGGTTTCAAATCAGTTGATGGATTCCTCCTTAGGGTTTAAAAGGTTTCTTGGAAGAATTTTCTTCTACTTGTTTCTTAGTATCAACCATTTCTTTGGACATGGTCTTTAGAACTTTCTGTAACCCTTCTAGGTCGAGTGGGTCCTTTGATTGTTTTTTCTTAGGATCATCTCTAAAAGCGACCTTTTTAGATTTTCTTTCATCTACAGCGTTTTTCTTTTCTACGGCTAGAATATGTTTCTCTATAGCTATTGCCTCTTTCATATTTTTAGCTAGGGTCGGTTTAGCAACCCTATCTACAAAGATGGCTGAATTTGAAGGCAAAGTGGAAATGTACCATTCATTTTGGACTTCGTTGCTAGGTTTTGACACTGCTAGTATTTTGTTTAATAGTTTGTTGAAGCGAGAATTAAAATCCTTAATTGGTTCTCTCGGTTTGTCTTTCAAATTGGAGAGGTCATTGATTAAAGTTGTTGTAGATCAATCATCTCCAAATTTGGTTAAAAATTGATCTTGAAATGTATCCCAGTTATTAATGGAGCCTAATGGTAATCAAAAATACCATGATCCTGCTGCTCCTTTTAAAGTATAAGGGAATAGTTGTACAACTGCGTCCTCTTTTATTACTCCATTTAAATTTATGGACAACATAAAATTATTTATGTGATCTTCAGCTGATAGACCATTATCAATATTGAACTTGGGGAGACATTTCTCAGGATGAGCCGATAATTACGATAAGGGTGCAGGCATCTCTTGGATTAGCCCATGGCCTTGGTGGAGGGTTTCCTGCCATAGATGGGGTATGAACAGGAGGAGGCGTTGCAGTAATTTAAGGTGGTTGGATAGAGGAGGATGTTGCTCCTGTACCAGTGTGAACCACGATCTGGAGTTGTGGGATGGATGAATGAACTTGTGATGATATAGATGGGACGGTAGGTGAAGATGATGATAAAACCTCACTCTGAGATTCTACTGGGGTTTTCCTAGCTTTCTTACAACTCAGTAAAGAAAATTCAACTGGTGGGATTCTTAGCTTTTTGCTTTGTGCTCTAGTCAATCGCTGAGTCGGGGTCAGATGAGAAGTGACACTACCTTTGGAAAACTCAGATTCTTCTTGAGATAAAGAAATTCCCAATAACTTATGAATTAAAGTTTGTAACTCAGGGGGATCCGAAGAAGACTGATCTGGCTTGTTTGGGATTTCAACAATGTGCTCTGTATTTTTCTTTTCAACTTCTGGTTCAAGGATGGAAGATTGAGAATGCGAGCGAGAAGTTGAAGGTGATGGTGAGGGAGTTTTACTCTTAGAATGGTGTGAAGATGTAGATCTACCTGCCATTGATAGTCAAGCCCTCCTTCTAGTGCCAAATATGTTGAAGGCTCAAAAGATCGGGTCTACAACAAGGGGGATAACCAATCGGTCCAGACCTTGAAAGCGGCTCCTTTTCCATTTGGAATAGTGGCTCTGACTGGGGATGATGGGACCGGTTTCCCAATTTGTTTATGATGGGTATACTAATGGGATGATGCTTTTCTTTTTGGGGTTTATGGGGTGAATGCTTGTTCTAAATATAATCTATCTTTTACTTATCATATGCAATTTATTCTAATGAAAGAAAACATCTAACTTCAAACTATCCCGGGAGTAATGTTTCACTTATGCGATCTAAAATAATTTCTAACAGAAATTTATAATATAAATCATTCAATCAACACGAGAAAATAATCCATTAAAAATGATTGTTTTGTATAAAAAATTAGCCGAAAAAATTATGAGAGACATATCGCATAAGATTTATTCATATACTTAGCATGAAAAGTAAGTTATCACCATATAGAAGTGCAATAATGACAACTAAACATTCCAACTTTCATATATCAATAACTGAAAATAATTTATGTTAGCACATCAATAAAAGTATTAGGAGATAAAAATACCATTGGTAATAGGTTATACTCATGAGCTACAACAATATAGATTTATCTTCAAATCACTCAGCATCCACTAAGAGTACAAAAGTGCATTTCAGTAGCAGACACCAAACTCATATAAATATAAATCTTGTTCCATTAATTTTATCAAAACCTCTTCAGTGGAGGGAAAACTGCACGTTCTGATGAATTGTTTTTTATAAAATTCTAGACCCCTCTCCAATGCAATGAGAGGGGTTTAAATACTACTATAAGAAATCTAAAAATAAATATTACAAAAATAGATTAGGAGGTTTAAACAACCTGCCTCATTTTAAGAAAAAATGAACTAGTAATAAAACTAAACTATATCTATAATAAATCTTGCATCTGATCTTTTAGGTTGCAAATATCCAGCATCAGTTTCAAAAGCATCATTTGGCCGACTTCAGCCTTTAACTGTCCCACAAAAACGGAGTTGGAAAGAGCTGGCACTATCTTCTCAGTAGAGGTTATGAGGCATTTCAGGGTCATCCATTGGCTATGTGTCTTTACCAGGTACTACCAGTATGTGTCCCATTTTAACCTATTTACCTGTTTAATTGAATCTTCCTTTTCTTCTTCTATTTGTTTCCACTTTGCTTGAAGTTATTGTGCCTTTGGGAGAAACCGTGGGGTGGTCTTTGATATCAAATTTGCCTTGTGCAGATTTTCATTGATGCACTTAATGACACTGTTTGTTGTTGTCGCTGCCTCTTCCATCGCCTTCTTCGCTTCTTTAAGCTAGGAACCCCATTTCGCAAAAAACATTTCTTTGTGTGATTCATCAAATCTGGGTAATTCCACTTTTTTCCCTTCTTTTGATCTCTGCCAGTTCAAGAAGTCTGAAACCTTCTTAAAAATTGAATCATAATCAAGTCGTAAATCTATGACTTGATTTGTAATATTATTACTTATTTCACAATGGGAAGTCCATTGTGAGATCTTATGGCAGAGGATTCTTCCTGTTGCAAGAGCTCGGCATTAAGAGCAAGCGCTTCTGTGATAAAATCCCCAATTTTAGGCTCCTCCTTGTGTAGTTCTATCATGGTTTGTAGTTGTTCTTCTTTATGCCAGCCTGCTTTGATGATCCAATTGCATCTGTTGGAAGTCCTGCTGGAGTTTTGCTAATTGTATCTCTGCTTCTCGACTGATGTTTCCTTGCTTAGTTGTTGTTCCAAAAAAAAAATCTTATCCCCCTTCTCTTTTAATAGCATTTGAACTTCTGTTGCTTTATCAATTGTTACAGAAGCATATGCTCCTGCGATCTGAGAGAGCCTAGTTAAATTCTCTGATGGGTCTGTAGTTGGGTCCTTCCAAAGAACATCCAGAGGTTCATCCTTTGGGACGAGCACAACATCTATCTTTCTTTTCTTCCTTTTCCTTCTGACGACAGCCTTATGTTGCGGGCTATAAAATACATCTAGAGGAGGGATCTCCTCTATCTTTAGGACAATTTCAGATGACGAAGCAATAGGAATATGCTCTATCTCCTGAGTATTGATAGCCCCTTCTACCACCATTTATGTGGTTGTTTCTCCTGGGTTTTTTAGTCGCTCTGCGCTCTGTTCCTTAGTGCTAATTAACTTATTCAAATTCTCCCACTCCCCTTCTAGATCCACTACAAGTGGCTTTGTTGGCTTTGTAAGGGTGTAGGTTTTAACCCCGTACAGAAATTACCTACACACGAATTCTAAATCACAGGAAAAATAAAAATGCGAGAGCATAACACATAAAACACGTATACAGATATTTCCCAGTGGATCCCAAAACCGGGACTACCAGCTTGATTTTTCATTATGTTCCTTTCAATGTTACAATACATATTTATACATGTTGAAGCATCCAATACCATGGACCGAAAACCATCGCGTCCAAAACCATGGACCGAAAACCATCGCGTCCAAAAAACATGTGCGAAAATCATGCACAAAACCATAGGTGGGTCCGCCCAACCTAACATAGGGTCCAAAACCAAAATTTTCCGGGGCGCTGCCCCGAACCCCATAAAGTGGGGTTACGGGTACCCCTCAAACCCCCTGTTAACTATGTGAAAAGAATATAACACAACCCAACACCAAGCCCTCTCCACCATCCTGTGTTAGTATCGCTCCTAGCGCTATACACGATGTGTCAACATGGACATGAAACTCCTTGTCCCAGTTCAGGAAGACCAGGATTGGCACAATGACCATCTTTTCTTTCAATACATCTAGGATTTTCTTACAATCCTTGTTCTAGTAGAACATTACATCTATTTTCAACAGCTTTTCCATCGACGCAGTGATCTGGGCATAGATTTTGATGAACTTCCTGTAGTACCCCGTATGTCCCAGGCTAGCGCGTAGTTGTTTCACACTTCGCGGTGCTTCCAAATTCAGAATCAGCACAATCTTCATGGGATCTACCATCAGTCCCTATCTGCAAACCACATGTCCCAACAAGGTCCTAGAAGAAACGAGGAACATACACTTCTTGAGGTTAAGCGTGATTTTGGAATCTTCGACAAGTATCTAGCATCAAGCGTAAGCTCGCTACATGGTGCTTAACCAGATAAATACAGTCCAATCATCAAAATAAACTTCTAATAACTTATGAATATATTCCTTAAACGTTGCAACAACCACACGCGAAAATATGGTCGACGCGTTCTTCAACCCAAATTGCATTACAGTGTATTAAAAGCAGCCCCACTCAGTCGTGAAGTTTGTCTTGCTCCTATCTTCTGGCGCGATTTTGATCTGGTGGTACCCTGAGAACCCATCAGTGAAAGAATATGCTTCCTGCCCACTGACATTGTCCAACACCTCATCTGTGAATGGAGTTGGGAATGGATCGTGTACACAAGCGTCATTCAATTTTCTAAGATCCACACATATTCTTATCTCGTCCTTCTACTTCTTTTCCTGCAACACCATTGGACTTACGCAATCATATTCTTCCACTAGCTCAATGATTCCTACTACGAGCATTTTGTCTAGTTCTATGCGGACCTTCTCCTTGTATTTTGGATTTAAGCAGAAAGGCCTCTTCTTAACTGGCTTTGCGTTGGGTTTTAACATGATCCTCATAATTCTTAAATCTCCGATGTTCCCTTTAAATCCGTAAACTTGGTTGGGAATAAGTCTTGGTACTCGTGGAGTAACTCAGCGACCTTATCCATCGTCCCATCATCCCAGTAGTTGCCAAGCATTGAAAACTTAGGTTCAACCTCCATACCAATATTCACCCGCTTCGTTTTTACCGGCACGGTGATGTCAAGGTTCTCAATTTGTGGTCCTTGAACCTCACGATGGCTTCTGTTTCTGGAATTTTATTTTTCTGCAGATCTTTATCTTCTCTTTAGTGCTTACATTATAACATTCCAACACGCAGCTCAGCTGATTAGCCCACTCAGGCTTAATCAATTCTACTAGCTCCTACGGTATCCTAAATATAGATGCCTTTACCTCTTGTAGCACTTCATCAATGCTAGCCCACCATCTATCCTCAAAACTGAAGGTGATCATGAACCCTTCGCGTAGGACATCCCATTCACTTGTCCCATGGCAAAGCTCTATCTCTATATACAAATTCATGGGTATAACATCTAGTGTATGACAAAATAGGTGCACCAACTCAGGTTGTGTCTTTTCTCCATAGACCTTTGTCCACTTAGCAGGGTGTGCGCATGGATCATCCTATCCATCATACTTGTCTTCTAGTTGCATCTTAGGCTTCCAAAACTATGTGTGCATCAATCTCCTACATTCACACCAGCCCTCAAAGCTCTCATTATGCGTACCCCACCACCTTGTGGGCGTAGCACGCAGTACCCAATTCAAGGCCTGGAAATGTTGCTTTTTCGACAACTCCCTTTTGAATTTTTCCAAGAAAGCATCTATGTCACCTAATCCATCATAAGTAGGCAGATCCCTCATTTTTGTCAATACGTAGTGCAATGATCTTGTCATCATATTACAGTTCAACGTGGTTACCTTGTGTAACTGATTCTACCATCGCTCTATCTCCTCATCAGAATCTGATGTACAGGAGCTTTCAGACTCCCATAAGATGCGTCAATCCATGGTGGGATTTACCTAGTTCTTCTCTCGTGCAGTTATATTGTGGATGCAGTCCAAATTTTCATCGCTTTCATAGTTGTGCACTGGCTCTGTGCAGTGCGATCCCTCAATAGGTTCCAAGGGTATAACTACGTGTAGATACTTCTTCTCAAAAATAATCTTGTGCTTCTTCAGATTAATGACCCCACTCATGTCATGTCGATGGCCCAATCAATTCCTAAGAGCACAAGTTAGGAATTGCTATCATCAACAATCTCTATCACTTCAAAGTCTTCTAGCACACTCATTCCCTCAATATCCATGGTGATTCCTTGCAATCTCCCCATAGGTATTATCTTTTGCTAGTTTTCCACTCACAGCTGGATAGGAGACCATTGCATCGTAGGCCTCCCCATGCATTCCCATGTTTGCTTCGATAGAACGTTCGCATCTGATCCTAAGTCCAAAATTACTTGGTCCATCTCGTATTCTCCAATTTGCGCAGTTAACCTCATTTCTCTTCCCATCCTCATCACATTCTTTCCAATCTCCCAGACTACACGCGATTCTCCTAGTGCAATCCTAGTGCATCTGTTAATGAGTTCTTGCAATCCTTTTACAACCTTATTATCGTGTAGTAGCTTCATGCATGCTTCCAGGAACATCGTAAGCATAGATGGATCCATTTTCGACTCTGGTCTATCTTTGTTGTCTGAAGTGGAGGCATCAGCGAAGCTCTTCTTAGCTTCCAGGAAGGTTTCCTTAGCGCGCTCCAAATCAAACTCTGCTTCTTTCATCGGAGCCTTGCGAACCCAAGTACTCTCTTCGGGTTCTTTGCCTTTATCATCTCCCATCATGATTCCACTTTGGAGCATAATGTTCACATTTGGATCTTCCTCGCATGGATCAGACCTCATCATCTGCAGGTTCTAAGTCAGGGGAGGTGGTAGCACTCCCTTGTCGCATATCCTAGCTATCAGCGTAGGACAATATTTTGTCTCATGATCAAACAAGGTACAATACAGACATCATGAATGCGTTGGGTTCATACAATCATGGGCATAATGTCCTCACCCTCTGCAATTGTAGCATATCAGCTAACCGTGACCTCATCAAGGTCTTCCTCTACCTTAGCCTCATCTGCTTCCCTGAAATCTGGTTCGCGCCACTCTTGTGTTCTAGTCTAGGGTCTGCATTTCAACCTGAACTCTATTGGTGGGAGTTCTATCCATCATTAGCTCATAGCTTCTACAAGTGAGCTCATTGTGTCCTACTGACCTACAAAAGTTATAGAACAATTGCTGCAAATTTTGCGTGTACGTTTGTAACAAATAGAAGTTATTTGTAGTAGGCTTTCCTCCTATTTGACAAATTGTGCACCACAAAGTAGGTGCCATGCTAGGTCTTGCTTATGCTTCCATACTTAATGACATTGGTCCTCCTCCCACGAGGTAATTCACGAACATAGGGTAGTGGTCCTTATCATGACCTTGACCCTTGCATTTTATGCACCACACCTCTTCGCACACTTCTAGTTGGCCTGTCCTGTCCTGTTTCAGACTCTGCATCTCAAGGCATAAGTTTTTCAACTGCACGTTGATCTGCTAAACTTGAAAAATTAGGATCCTACATTAAGGTTTCATGCAGCCTCATTGCGATCTCCAAGGCTTTTGCCTGAGTCGTTAACCTCTGTTGTGACAACATGTTCCTCAAATGTCGCGTTAGCAATGCTACAAATCATTCGCGGTGCTATCCATTCGTCAAATTCATATTAGCTTCATGAATCATACACTTCAGTCTTTGATCCAGCTCCCAAGGAGTCTCACCTGGTAGCATTGTGATCAATTTGAATCTAATAATTAACTGTGCTTTTGAATTTGGCCTGCTAAATTCTTTGTTTAACGCAATTTGGATATCTGTGATTCCCGCATTCAGATTGTCATTAGAATGCTTAATATACCAGGTCAGTGCTTGATCGTACAAAGCACTGACCAGCGTCTCTTTCTTTATATTATCATCTATAACTCCTTGCGCTTCCCATACGGATCTTATGACGAACCAAAACTGGTCCAGATCTTCATTTCCTACTCCCTTGAACACAGGCAACTTTAACGTGCTTGCCATATTGACTCGTGTTGGTGGCGGAGGTGGTACGGGTGACGATGGACGTGAAAGTAGTGAAACTAGTGGTGGTGTGGGTTGGGCTGGTATGTTCGGAATCCTTTGCCTTATCAAATGGATCACACTTTGCAGCGAGACCTTCATGAGATCTTCCTCGTCCCCTCCAAGAGGTGAAATCAAAGGGCTATTCTCTAACCCCTTACTTCCTTCGTTTTTTGTAGGTTTTTCCACTTCACGTAGCTCTGAACATCAAGGTAATTGCATAACCCTCTTTTCGCACAATAGCATTTTAATCCAAGTATTCATAGACTTTACGTACTTACCTCACGGTCCTTTGAGAAAGCATCGCTTTCCCTCGCTATAGCTAACTAAAGTATCTATTGCGAACTCAATAATGAATCCTCCTATAATCTGATCGAGCCAGTAATCAACAACACGCATAATCTTGTCCTTTGATTATTCTAATCTGCACACCAATTCTGGGGTCCACACAATAGTATTATCGAGTTTCCACCTTCCTTGGCTATCTGCTAACTTCACAATCCACTCGTACAACTCACTATGGAAAGATGCGAAAAATATTTCGTGGATATCTATGTATAGGTAGCAATATAACCACTCTTCCTTTGTCAGTTGCAGATTCCTATTCTCCTGCACCATGAACTCGGGAATTCTTCTGTCCAACCAACCTTCAATTTCCTTCTTAGTTGGATTCCAATGATACGACATTAGACATCTCTATGCATATTTTGGTCTCGACAACAGAACCATTTGTTGGCTTGGGGGAGCTTGACCCAGGTTTAGAGTTAATTAGCCAAACAAATCCCTGTACTAGCGAAGTGCGGACTGAGGTCTCACCTAAAGCAGTATGAGGGGATGCTAGAACCAAGTTTCTGCACCCTTGAGATGTCTAAGGGGTCGGTTTAGTCCAACTATGAATACCTTTGTGCAGGGCACTTTGCATGTTGTCCTGACCTATGAGACCTTTGCGATCTATTATAAGCGCCTTCGTGTGGCCCTAACCAGGGGCTAAGGTGATTTCATGCTACCATAGAAAATGATTTGCGCTACTTCCCCAAGTTATACTGTAGATCTTACTTACCTTCTTATAACAGTTAGTTATCTTTGCGTAAATAGATACTTGTTGGCTAGTTGAATTGTTTATGAATTAAACATTCAGGTACCACATTAATTATTGACCAGGGAAAGTCTTTTTATTTCAAAGGCACTGCGTACTGTATGTACTTAAAGTCTAAAAGCATTGAAAGCTGTAGTATACGCAGTCATTACAAGACTAATTAAAGTGAAAACAATTGATTAAAATTACAAATCTGAAAAGCAAAATAAACGATGCTCTGTTGGCAGAGGATCAGGACCCTATCCTCCGGATGGGGACGTTCAACACCTGCCCCTGTAATCAGAATTACTGATACACACAGCACTCTCATTCACCGGTGAGAAACAACTCAAAGAGCAATGAAACAGAGTACTAATAAAGTAAAGAAAACCACAAGTAATGCTGTCAAATCCACACAGAGTACCGAAAAGAACTTACTGCACACTTATACAATCGACAGGAAAGTAAATGGGTGAATCTTGTGAGGAAGGTGGGCCCAGTCCTTCCCACAAGATCCCCCGAGAAGACGAAGACGGATTTAAGTGCTCAAAACAATTGTATATTCATCTACCAAAAAGATCGAATACAATGGAACTCAGACTTGTTGATGTTCTCCAAGTCTTGGTTACAGACCGACCATTCCCCTCCCGTTTCATGTAGATGTCTCCTCTTTATAGAGGAGACATCTATTACATTAGAATGTTACACCGATTTAGTTAATCCATTGTGTCAAAAATAAGCAATTCAGAATTCTGTTACAACAATATGATAATGCATCTTTTTCTAGAGCTTTAGCTGTTACACGGTGGATAACTGATTATCTTCTTGGGATTGTCATATCCTTCGCCATTTCCCCATGTTGTTCATGCTGACTGTGTGCTTCTTCTCTAGACTTCCGCTTGATTATGCCACGTTACCATTCTTTAGATAGCTGCCATCTGTTGTCCGTGGCTGTTACAAAATAGCTTGCTTTAGGTGATTAATGTTGCTGGTATTGCAGCAACTGCGCAGTTGCTGTTTCTGGTGTTGCAGCAACTGCGTAGTTGCTGTTTTTCGTGTTGCAGCAACTATTCATTATAACTCCTGCAAGCTTATGACAGTTGTTTGACAATTTTAGTCAGTGTTTCCAAGGATAAGTAAAAAGATATTTACGAATATGAAATAAACAATTAAATATAGATTTGCGGAAGGTTACTCCATACCTTGGGGTTAATATGTCATTATGAAATAAAAGCTTTTGCTTATGACTGAAAAAAGGGTAAATATACGGCAAAAGATAAGGTCAAAATTGGTCAATTGTGAGTCCCAACATCCCCCCCAACTGAAGATATTGCATGTCCTCATGCAATGTCTAATCTGAGTCTGAGTCGGAAAACTAGGACGAACAATGAAGATTACTAAGACAATAGCTGAAGGGAGTATCATCGAACCTCTCTCTGAAACCACAAACAGTTCTCATCTGTTTCCATATTGTTGCCTCTTCTCTGTTAGAAAGTTCAAACTTCCCCTTATACTGATCACCTGGCAACCATAAAAGTGGGAAGTTAAATCTGTAGCCTATCCATTTCTCTGCACAAAATTTCATGCTTTCAACATACCGAGGTACCCTTGATAATGCTACTTGCAAATTTGATGGGTTATATGGGTGATATTCTCTCCTTTCTGTGGGGCAGTTATCCCAAAATAGTTTATTTGCTTCCACAGCCAATGATGCTTTGGTTTTTATGTACTGCTGACAGTCTGTTAGGACCTCTGTTCGCAGTTTCATAACATGATCCTTCATCTCATCATTGCCTATCATTTTTAAATGCTGCGAAATGAAAGCGGCAGGGTTCTGAGGTTCAGCTCGAATCCACAAGAGGCAATTTTGTTCGTTCTGGAGGCCTGAGATATAGGCATTTTGCCAGGTGAGCTGGTTTGCAAGAAAGGAAATGAAAGCTCTTAATTGTGTATCACCTACCACAGGTGTCATATTAATGTTTCTTTCTTCAGACACCGCCTCATTGTGGAGGTATAATTCACATAGCAGGTTTTGGTCACTTTTGGGTGCTCTTGCAAAAGTTGTCATAAACTGATCTGTTGTGACCACTTGATAAGGTCTCCCCTCCTTGATAGCCTTCAACTGAATAAATGCAAGCCTTTCCCTTAAGAATGTGGCATAGTTGAAGGAGGGTTTCCTTGTTGCGAGCATCCTTTGGCACAGCTCAAACATCAGGGACATCCTATGTTTTAGTTCCTTAATTTCTTTATATTGTGCCCTACATTGTTCCAGTGCTTTCCAATTCTTATAGGCATGATCAAACCAGGTCCCTTTCTGTTGTTCAAATGCTTTCCCTTGAGATTGATGATATTCTCTCCACCATATGTGTTTGAGTTCCAGAAAACTTTCTGTTTCTACCCCTGCATCTTTAACAGTAGGGGGCTCTGTTTGCATGTAGGCATCAACTGAAATTGTCTGTTTTGTAGGTTGGAATAATCCAGCATCTTTTTCTTCACTTCCCACCAAAGCTTCTTCCTTGTTCTCTTCTGGGACTGTTTGCTCTTCTTTCATAGTTGTCTGGGTAAGCCGGGGTGATTCTGCATCTTCCTCCATAATAGTCTGGGTAGGCCGGGGTGAGTCTGCATCTTCCTCCATAATAGTCTGGGTAGGCCGGGGTGAATCTACATCTTCTTCCTTTTTGTCCTGCATAGCATCGGGAAGCTCCTTTGTTTGCTCTTGTGCAGCCTCTGAGGAACTTACTGGTTCTTGTGTAACAGTAAGTTCTTGATCTTGCACAGCTTCAGGTGAACTTACTGGTTCTTGTGTAACAGTAAGTTCCTGTTCTTGGTCTTGCATGTTTTCCAGATGACCTGTTGGTTCTTGTGTGTCAACGGGTCTCACCGATTGCAATTCTTCTAAGGATCCTGTTGGTTCTTGTGTAACAACAGGATTTTCTTTCTGCATTTCCTCTGAAGTTGGTTCTTCTTCCTGCTCCTCCTGTGAGACTCCTGTTGGTTCTTGTGTAAGAACAGGGCTCTCATTCTGCACTTCTTCTGAAACAGGTTCGTCCATCTGCACATTCTCAGGGCTTCCTGACTGCACTTTTTCTCCAGATCCTGTTGGTTCTTGTGTAGCAACAGGTTTTTCTGCTTCTTCAGCATCATCAACTTCCTTTGTTTTATTTTCAGCCTCAAGGACTTCGTCTGTTGATTCCTTCACTAATCTATACCCTGCCTGAGCATATATCTCGCCACAACTTGTACACAGATATTCGGTATCGTTGCTTTTCTCCGCTGCCGCGGCTGTTCTTGCTAAAATGTGCAGACTAAATTCTGCTTCATAAGCTTCCCTGATTCTTATTATCTCTTCCTGGTAATCCTGAATCTGAGCTTTCAGAAACTCAATTTCTTCTTGTAGGGCGGGTATCGTAGGCTGATCCTGTGAGATAGTAGATTCGAGTGGAGGCCGAGATTCTGCTACATTGATTTGGTCAATATTTCCCGCAGGTGGTTCTTGTGTGTCACCTGGGGTAGTGGCTGGTTCTTGTGTTGTAGCCACTTGCTCACTATCATTGTGGGTGTCGGCAGCTGGTTCTTGTGTCACAGCTGTCTTAAGATATGAGGCCACAAAGCTATGAATGCTCTGGATCTCAGCCTTCGTGGGTGAGGGAGAAGGGTTTCGGGAAGTGGTCGGAGTACGGGGTTTTAAAACAATGGATGGTGGGCTGGAGGGCTCAGGGGATCCTACTACTGTCGTCTTTCGTCTTGGTAAAAAGGCAGAGAATTGAGATATTTTCCTCTTCCTGCTGGCTCTTGTGACTGAAGCAGTAGTCGGGGTGGTGGGTGCTTTGGTTGGAACCCTCGTTCTTTTCCTTTTTACTGGAGTTTTCTTTGGCTGCTGCA
>APFE031010941.1:0-22351 GCA_000404065.3 Pinus taeda
TGAGAAATTTAAGAAAAGCAACAAGCTTTTCAAATATCTTATGGAAACGAACATTATGGAATTGTTGGGTGTTGAAGAAGAAGAAGATGCTCAAATTACTAGTTGGGAGACTTCCAATCATGGTTAAATCACATCTTTCCCATTTGTATGGTCTCACTCCTAAGGAGCTACTTGCAGAGGGCGATTGCTTATAAAAGATCTCGGGACAAAAGGCAAACTATTTTAAATAAAACAACAGTTTCGTAGCGCGCTACGAAACTGCTGTAGGTGATGATTTTAACGCAGACAGGCAGTTTTGTATTATGAACGGGAATTTTGAAAGAGAGACACCTAAAGGGTACGCACGACATCAGATGGAGCTATAATAGCCATTCAGACCAAGACAGGTGTACATTTAAAAAGGTGAAATATTTTAACCTAGGTCTAAATTTCTGTTATAAGGCACCTTTATCACCGTTCAAAAGGCATTAAATAAGTTGCATACAAGGAACTTTTTCCTGCCCACATGTCCATCAATGCAGCCTACAGCACATCAAAAACGTGGCAGTGTTCCATATCTTGGGTTATTAAAGGCTAGAAACATGTTGTTATAGATTCGAGCAAATTGAGGAAAACAGGGACCGAGAAGTAGGGGACATCTCCTAATACTACTGGGCAGTTAAAGATTCAGTGTTCAAGGTCAATATGGAGTATTAAATATCCAACTTATCCAAATTGAAAGAGGACCAGGTGTCAAGGAACAAGGAGAAGCCACTATGGCATGGAAAGGGAGTTAGAGTCCTAGTTGATTTAGAACTTTTAAAATTCCAGTCAGCACTTTATTGTATTTAATAGTTAGTTAAATAGCTGATAGGTGTCATTAGAGATAAGGATCGAGTTATTAAATTCCCCTCATGCTGGAGGAGGAAGCTCGAATTAGTTAGAATAAGGATTCTATATATAGCTGAAACAACAACGTAATGAGGGTTGGAAATTTTATAACACAAGTACTATTTTGGATTATGTAAAGACCCATTTTCAGTAATATAAGTTGTCTGCTTTTCTTCTCAGCATTCATGAAGGATTTCCATGTTCAGAATGTGTGATTTGTTCTTTTCTTAATCTCTTTTACAGTTGCATAGATGTGTAATCACTCAGAATTCACTAATTGTGCTCTGATTTCCTGTATGCATTTATGAATTGTGGTTTTATATGAGTTGTGTTCTGAACATCTAAATGCTAAGTGCCCTGACTTCTATGTAAAGGCAGTGTCATTGTTTGCTAAAGTATGATTGACTCCATAGGCCCAATGGAAACTTATGTAATGTGTATCCAGCCTTCATATTTGTTAATGTTATTCCACAAGAGTTAGCCATCTTATTATTAGTCAAAATCAATAACCCTTTGAGAGAGCCCTCTCAGGCTAAGGAGGCTAAGCCTTAGTCAAAAGATTGGTCTGAAATAGTTACTTAGAGTCAACCTGACCAACAGCCTATCAGGGTCTGATTTTGAGATAACAGATGACATCATCATGATGTGGCAGTATGAAGGACACATGACATGTTGATCTGACATTTTGAGGGGTCCTATGGGGGCATATCCGAGTGACACATGTCACCACTCACAAGGTGGCATGTGGCAGAGGATGACGTCACATCGGAGATCATAAATCGGTTTTTGCAGGTTGAGGCATGTTATTACATCAAGGTTAAAACCTTGATTGCGATTAGGCGAGAAAGGGGCTCTGATAAGGGGGATGGCATACAGTCACATAAAGATCTAAAAGAACTAGGGTCTAAGCAAAGAGGGTGATCGGTGATTGATGGTTGTGGTGTGTTGTGCATCAAAATGAAATTGTCGATTGTGAACCTCCGATAAGGGGCCTAACCAATGGTCACAGGGAGAGTGAAGAACCAAGAGCTAAGTAGGACAGACGATCTTGCATATTGGTGATTGCAAGTATCAAAGGGTACAAACAGAGACGATATTATGAAATTTCTGATTGCGATATTTGGGGATGGGCCCAATCTACATTCAACGGTTAAAAGCAATAGAGTGTGCAGACTCTCCCTCATCCTTTTTCAAAGTGGGCCAGACAACGTTGCACATCGGAGATCATAATGTTGGGGAGGAGGCACTGAAGGCAAGCATTAGAAATCACTAATGTGTGGGATTATGTTTAACAAAGAGACGAGCCTCACAGACGTGAGCCCAAAGGTCTTAGCACCCAAGGAATAAAGGCCTGGTCATAGCACCCGATCACATGAATCAAAAGGGAATAAAGTGGATCAGAATGTCTCGTCCCCTAAGGACATTTAATGGGAAATCCCGATGTGATAACTATACGATAAAGTAATGCAAAACTTTAAAGGCGTGGTCAGTTGGCAGCTAACACATTTAAGAAAGGAGATGCAACATTTAAAATTGCCATTGGCTAACCTAGTAAGGCCCCTTGTGACATGAAACAAAGGTTGAAACTAACAAAGGAAATGAAGACATGGAAGTTTGGGAGGACTTGATGATCCAACATGGTGCTCCATGCATAGGGAAGATGAAGTACCTCCTAAGCAACCTCTACTTCTGTAATCTGGCATTAAACTAATATTTGAACGCTCCCAGTTCTAGAGAATGAATGATTTGAGCAGTAAATGCAGAAGCGACGGGAACCATTTGTGTGGCATAAAAGGCCAGACCATGGGAAACAAACAACCTAAGAAAAGGCAATCCCAGAGATGGGCCTGGAGATATTTTGTTGCCATTTCCATCTAATTGTTAACATGTTTGTAATCATGAAATGCGTTGACCATTTAATGAAGTAATCAATCTTTTGTAGTCATTTTTGGGCCACAGAGCCATCCCAGGGCGAGACAGCTAGTCGATCTGACAGTTGAGGCTCAATTGAAGATATTTTGTTGTAACTACTATTCAATTCTCCCCTCTCCAGATAAATAGTGGGAAGCAACACTTCACAAAGGTTCAGAATCCTAAAGAAAGAACTACATGTTATTTTCAAGACTGTATGACTTTATGATATGCAACTTTCAGAATATTAAGGAAATGGTGGTACTTCCTCCTTTGAGTACTACAGTATGTTACCCCCTATTTAAATTCCATTATGTTCATATTTCCTCTCAAATTCCAGGTGATAATAGCTATTATAAATGTTTCATGCGTTATTATAGATTCATTTGTATTGACTTGTTAATGCATGTGCCTTTATGGATATTTGAGATTATATCTTTAAAATTGTGCTCCATGAATCGTCGTACCCAATCCTCTTTCATCCATTATGTCTACTTGTAACACAGGTAAGTATAGAATTCTTGATGCTTCAAGCTTCATGTGATGAGTGTAGAATTATTGACACTTCAAGATCTATGTGATGAGTTATTCTATCTCGTTGTCTTCTCTTTCTTGATGCTTCAAGCTTTATGTGATGAGTGTAGAATTATTGACACTTCAAGATCTATGTGATGAGTTATTTTATCTTCTTTTCTTCTCTCATTTCTCTGCCAAATATTATTAAACAGTACGTCCTTGAACTACTCAGCCTCCACTAGTTTATACATATATTTTTGAGTTGTATATGTGAAGTACCATAAATACATGGCTTATGCCTTTAGATGAATGGACCAAACCATGTTGTTTATTATATATATAAACACATATGTACAAAAATATAAGTGATGTATCCAACTTCCTGAGAATCATATGAGACACATAAAACCCAGATGTTCCAAGCAATGGTCTTGTAAGCAATGTGAGGTTGTCTCTGGAAGCTACAACATCTTTTGGCGTCATTGTCGGGGAACTTATTGAAGGGTTTTTGCTATGGTATATGAAAAATTAAGTACTCTTTGTGTAGGTGAGAAAATACATTTTGATTGCATCCTGATCACCTTGGTGACTCCACAAATCCCATTATCATTTATCATCCTGGCTTCTAGAAAGCCTCACACTTGCTCAGATACCTCTCAGCAGAAAACCCCATCTCTATCTAACCTAGATAAATTAATTTTCAGGAGAGTTTGGAAGGAGAAACTCCTACTACCTATGCTATTGTCTCATCATTCTTTGAAGCTTCCTCATCCAACTCCCAACCCATTGTCATTCACTGCTCAAAATTTACTCCTAAAATCCTTACATACCCTTCTCTCAGTCTAACCACTCCAACCATTGTGATCGTGGCCCAATTTCCTCTAGAAAATCTCAACCCCCCTCCATTAATTCATATGATTGTTCTAGGTTTTTTACTGAATAAATATGCCCCTCTTGATTTACCTCAATCCCTAATTGCTATGCCTCAGGACCACCTAAATCGTTTTGCTAGGTTCAATGGGGAGGATGAAAACATTGCATAAAGACACAATGAAACCTTCTGTGCTTTTGCTGAGAATGTAAATCTAGAACAAATGGATGTGGTCTTGAGACTCTTTGTACAATCCCTTGATGGAGAAGCCAGAAAAAGGTTTAAAGCCCTACCTAATGCCTCCATCACTACCTGGGAGGAACTCAAAAACTCTTTCACACAAAAGTGGGGTAAAAAGAGAAATCATGAGTATGTCCTCACAGAGCTCAATGCTATAAGGAAGAAGCCAAAAGAGGATATTTCAAAATTCATTAAAAGGTTCACTAAACACTATAATAACCTACCTGGTGAGATAAATCCTCCTCAAGTTGCTGCTCACATAGTTTTTGTGGGAGCCTTTGGATCCGACTTTGGTTTTACCCTAAGAGAAAGGAAATCTGGCACTTTGGATCAACTCCAAGTTGATGCTCTTGAGGTAGAAGAAAATTTCACTTTGGCAGGGAGGTCAAGAGGTAAGGATGAAACTTCTAAGAAGAAAAGGGGGAAAGAAGAAACATCCTCCTCTAGTCAAGCTAAATAATCACCAAATCTAAAGTGGGAAGAAATGGATAAACTCATCAAGATTTTATCACATAAGGTCGTGAAACTTGAGTTGGAGAACAAGAGTTTCCTGAAACTGAATGCTCAAGGTAACAACTGAGGTTATAAACCATAGTGCAGCAGGCCAATATTGTAGATACTTCAAATGGAAAGAAAGTACCAAATCGATCAGATCCCTCATCCTCTATATTTAAAAGATGATCCCGATGAACAATCGTCTGATACACATGAGATGCAGGGAAACTTGTATTCGTCTTTCTATGAAGACAAACATGAAAATATGGCTTACTAGGAGACAAGTCATGATAGAGGAGCAACAACAAATGAGGAAGACATAGGTGATTATTGTAAACATTCAATGGATTTCACGAAAGAAAATCTACACCGAAGGTGTGATCTAATATCTTTAAGAAAGAGGTTGAGGGAACCAGAACAACAAGAGGGAAATGCTCCCCAATATATTTCCCCAGTGCTAGATAAAGGGAAAGATAAGTTGAATCCTCACTCATCCAAGTTAAAATTATCCTCAAATATGGAATACAATAGCTTTGAGGTACAAACATAAGAGAAGGCACCTGTTTTGATAAAAACTACTAGTGCTAAGGAAAGAGAAGCAGAGTTAGGAGGTGTAGAAAAAGGCCAACCTGCGTTAAATCTTTAGAAGGAACTCAAAAAGGTAAAGATTCTTGTTCCTCTAATTGAAATTCTAAAGAAGCCCACTTATAAAGCCCAAGTCTCTTAGTTCGTGCTTCCATCCACCTCAGTATTGAACCATGACTGCCTAAACCTTCAAGAAGAAAGACCAATGGTTTTTCTTGGGCCTCATGTTGAAGAACTTGATCCTTCCACTGCAACCTTCTATGTGACCCTGGTAATACATGACCTCTTATTTCATAACTGCATGTTGGACTCTCGAGCCTCGCATAACCTCATTCCCTTAGCCATGACGGAATAACTTAGCTTGCAGATCACCAGGCACTAAACGACCTATACTCCTTTGACTCTAAGAGGGTCAAATTCTTGGGAATGATAAAAGATATGGTGGTAAACCTGGCTCAGATCTCTGTGAAGAGCGTAGTGATGGACATAGTAGTGGAAGATATTCCCCCTCAATTTTGCATGATCCTATCTAGGTCTTGGGGTTCCAAGGTGGGGAGCTCTATTAAATTAGATCTAACTTATGCCACTATTCCCACTTTCGGAGGCAAAGAAAGGAGGTTGTATAGAGAGTCCAGATTTGTAAAAAATGTGATCCCAGATGAAGGTTCTAAAAATTCTCCAGTGTATGGAAAAGAAAGTGACCTCTCCTGCTTGTTCTTAAAATAAGATGAGATCGTCTTAGAAGAAACACCAACACACCTAACGATGCAATTAGAACACCAACACATAGATGAAAAAAAAGTGTGGAAATTATACTTTGACGGAGTGAACTCCAAAGATAGAGATGGAGCAGGAGTATTATTGGTATCTCCTGAGGGTATCCTGATACCCCTCTCATTCAAGATGGAGTTTGAGGCAACCAATAATGTGGAAGAGTAAGAACCATTTCTCCTTGGGTTACAAATAACAAGGAATATGAATATTGAATACTTAATTGTGCATGGAGACTCTAAGATGATTGTAAAGAAGATCAGAAATCAATGCTAGGCTAAACATCCTATATTGAGAGCTTACGAGAATGAAGTATGAGATTTGATTGATAACTTCTTCCTGGCCTTTAATATCCAATTTATGCCCAAAGAAGGAAACATAATGGTTGATTCCCTTGCTGTAGTAGCAAGAAATTTCAAACCCCCTCAAAATACGCTTCTTAAGTACTTGGTGGATGTTAGATACAAACCCTCTATACCTAATAATGTCAAGCACCGAAAGGTTTTCGAGGATGATGAGAAGATCAAACTATTTAGATAAGTATTTTGGGAGTTCTCTAACTTAACAATTGATCAAGGAGAGGAAAAAAAGGCAGATCAAGAATCCACTTCATGGGAAGACATAGTGGGTGGACATAAAATTATACAACTAAAAGGGAATATCATTCCTTGTGGGCTAGTTCCACTGGAAATATTATTTAACAAGGATGATGTAGCCTCCAAACCAATGGCTTCTTAGATGGAAGAACAAGTAGAAGATTGCAATATCGGCTCAGAGGATAAACCCCAGATGGTCAGACTAACAAAAATAATCCCCTTGCAATATAAACAAAGGTATTTAAATCTATTCAAAATCTATAAGGATGTTTTCGCTTGGTCTTATGAGGACTTGAAAGCATTTGATACTAACATCATACAACATAAGATTCCTTTAAAGAGTGGAATAAAACCATGTAAGAAGAATCTTAGGAAGATTAAACCACTCTTACTCCCCTCCATTGAAAAAGAAGTGAGGAAACTTCTACAGGCTAAAATCATAGTGCCTTTAAGGTACTCGGAGTGGGTGGCCAACTTAGTCCGAGTTCAAAAAAGGAATGGAGAAATAAGGCTATGTGTAGATTTTCAGAACCTTAACAGGGCATCGTTGAAAGACAACTACCCACTACCTAAGATGGATTACATATTGCATAAGGTGGTTGGGTTAGTTAGAATGCCCATCATGTATGGGTTCTCTGGTTGTAATCAAATGGTAGTCCACCCTGATCATCAAAAGAAGACTGATTGCACCACCCCTTGGGGAAATTTCATTTATGCTGGCATGCCTTTCGGTCTTATTAATGCAGGGGCCATGTTTCAGAGAGCTATGGATATAGATTTTATAGGGGAGATAGACAAGTTCGAAGTGGTATATTTGGATAATATCACAGTCTTCTCTAAGACTAATGAAGAACACATCCTCCACTTGAAGCTCACCTTTGAGAAATGTAGGAGGTATGGTCTTTATTTGAATCCCAAGAAATCTTACATTACCCTGAGTGAGGGGAAACTACTAGGACACATAGTAGTGCAATAAGGAGTGAAAATCTATCCTAAGCAAGGCGAAGCTACCAGTCATATTCCTGTACCTAGAAATAAGAAAGAGGTCCAAGCCTTTTTGGGGAGAATTAATTTATTGAGGAGGTTCATACCCAACTATGTAGAAATATTGAAGGGTATTATAGATATGTTGAAAAAGGAAAATGAAGTTAAGTGGAGCCCTACCCCTTGAGATTCTTTTACTAGAATTAAAGAAGCATTGGTTGAAGCATCGATACTAGTCAACCCTGACTACTGAATGAATTTCTATATCTTTTCTTTTGCTTCTTTGCATACGATTGTCGCAATTCTGCTACAAAAGAATAAACATGGTTATGAATAGTCCATCGCCTTCTTTAGCCAAGTTCTAAAGGTTGTTGAGCTGAAATATAACATATTGGAGAAACAAGCCTTTGTATAAATCAAGGCTTTGAAGGCATTTCAAGTGTATGTGCTACAATCATAAATCATAGCATTTGTCCCAACGACAATGGTCAAGGACATCCTTGTACAAGGAGATAGTGAAGGAAAAAGGGGTAGGTGGATAGAAAAGACACATGAATATGAGTTAGACATAAAGCCTACTAAGCTCATAAAAAGCCAGGGGTTGGCCAAGATTTTATCAGAAAATGATTGCCAATCTTTGGGGATAAACATGATAACAGAGGAAGGCAAAACATATGTTCAGTAGAATGAGATTAAAACATCAGAGCAAAAACTCTATTCTAAATATGAGGGATCACCCTAGTATAAGAATATAATCCATTATCTCTTATTCCTAAGGTTCCCACTAGGGATGGATAAATCTAAGTACAGAACCATTAGACTGCAAGATCAAAAGTATATCATATCCAATGGTCAACTCTACTGGAAGGACCCAGTGGGAGTTTTGTTATTATGTTTTGTAGAAGGTGAAACTCATAAAGTGATTGAGGAATTTCATGGAGGAGTTTGTAGAGGTCATTAAAACCGAAAGACCATAACTCACAAATCCTCAAGGCAGGATTCTACTGGCCTACACTATTTGGAAATGTTCATTCCAAGTCAGGTCATGTCAAAAGTGCCAAGTCTTTGTTGAGAGACAAAAAATTTCTCCTCTTCCCTTGATCCCAGTGCATGTGGAAAAACCCTTCAAACAGTGGGGAGTAAACTTCATAGGAGAGAAAAACCCACCTTCTAGTGGCCAACATAAGTGGATATTAATGACCATGGATTATTTCACCAAGTGGGTAGAGGTGATCCCAACCAGAAACCCTACTAATTCAGTGGTAATTAAATTTATGGAGGAAAACATATTATTGTGTTTTGATTGCCCTATCAAAATCATCACTGACAATGTTTAAGTATTCAAATCTACAAAATTCATTAGCTTCTGACAGAAATTAAATATCATCATCGGGCACAACACTACCTATTATCCTCAAGGTAACAGCTTAGCCGAGTCCTCAAACAAAATTATGGTGAGAGTGTTGAAGAAGGCCATCACCAAGAATCAGAGGAACTAGGACACCCAATTGAATTTTTCCCTCTAGGCTAACATAGTGACTACTAAATGATCCACTGGAAAATCACCTTTCAAGCTAGTGTATGGAAAGGCTGCAATCTTCCCAGTCCAATTGGCAATGCCAGTGGAAAAGTTGCTGCAGGAAGTTAAGGAAGAGCCAAGTGCCTTGAAACAAAGGATAAACCAATTGGTCGAAATTCATGAAAACAGCGAACAGGTGGGGGAGAAATTGGAAAATTAACAATAGAAGATGACATCCATGTTTGACAAGAAGGACACAGATCTACCTCTTCAACCAAGAGATTCAGTTCTCTGATGGGACACCTGACGGGAAGAAAAAGGAAAACACAAAAAATTCAATCCACTTTCATTCGACCCTTTCAAAATTTCAGAAGAGAAATGAAATAATACGTACCTGATCGAAAATATGGGCGGTGAATCGTTGGAGCTGCCAGTAAATGGTCAATTCCTCAAACTCTATTTCCATAATTAGAGGTATTGGTCTTACACCCATTGCAAATATTGGTGTGTGTATTGTAATTATTATATGAAAATTCTAGTTTCTCTTGAAAATTCCACTTTCACAAAATTATCATTTGTTTAGAAAAGACTACATGCCCAAAAGAGAAGTTCACAGTCTATAGGTTCTCAACGCATTACAATCTAATGCCCTGTCCCTAGGTGGAGCCCATGTTGTCACCTTCTGAAAAGAAAGTTCCAGTTGTACAAAGAGGGAAGAAGAATAGAGATGTTTGGAGTTGGCCTCCAAGCCATAGAAGTGCTCAAAGCTAAATTAGACACAATCCAATGGATAGTGCTCGGAATTAGCTTTCCAACACTATATGGAACTCCCCTAATGGACTCCAGAATCAAAAGTTAGAGAAGGTTGAAAGTTACCCTTGAAAACTAGAAAGCGAAGGAAAATGTTTAAGTTTAATCTTGGATCTCGCAAATCAGAGTTTTCTAAAGCAGAAGTAAGGGAGTGCATTGGAAATCATAAATCAACTATCATCGATATCAGCTTATTAGCGATCGGAGGTCTGGGGCTTATTGACAATCTGACATTGGGTGTCACGCTCCAATTCTTTTTTCGTTAAATTGGCCAAGTGCGGCACTGCCTAAGTAATTAAAATTCACAATTGTTATCTTACTTTACGAACTATGCCTTAACATTCATAATTATACATGAATAACATATTAATGTGCAGAAACCATTAATATCAAACATCAACAATGTAGAATAGCAAGAGAACAACATCACATGTAAAACCAATCTTTTATTATATGTGAGAATTTTTACAATGACCGGGAGTATAATTCAACTAGTGTTACACCTGAGTCGGGCACCCACCCATGCAAGACCGCACGATGGTCTCACCACAACCCAACAATAATACACATAACAACACAAGTTCTTTTGCCAAGATGGGTGGGTGCGCCCATGCACATCCCTCGCCCAAACTACAACCAAAACTTGTTAAGTCATTTGGTAGGCAGGCGCCTTAGAATGCCCTCCACCCACGCCCTACAAATGTGCCAAACTTTGTGCAAGACATTGGTAGACTTCACCCAGCGAACAGGCACATAGTGTTGCGCCTCGTTGCGGCTCCTCCTTCCTACTTCACACCTCTTGTTTTGGTTGAAGGTCGAATGATGGTTGGTGAAATGCCAAACACTTCTGCACATTTATATGCCTCCTCGTGTGGAGGTCACACCCTCGGCCGACCCTTCCACTTATCTCCCCAACCACGCGTTCCTCAAACATATTCGCCTTTTGTGTGGGTCGGACCACCCATGGTGCGGGACCACCCACCAACAATCAATTATTGTTTGTCTTTTCTCGATTAGCTTATGGAGCGAGCCCTCCCCTAGCTCGCCTTATAAATTCAGAATGCCAACTCGTCCACACAATAATGTGTCACGCCCTTGGTCACTCCTCATGGCTTCATGCCTTAGTCACTTCGCACAATGGGTGGAGGGCGTGCCTAGTCGCTTATCAACCGCAGGGCGTTACATCCTCCCCCACTTGGAATCATTTTCGCCCTCGACAATCCTGAATGCCTTAGTATCTTTCATTCATACTTCACAATCTTCTTCTTTTATCTCCAAAGTGAGTCCTTTGATTCCCAACTTCCTTCTTCTGGTGCATTCTTCCAGCTAACAAGGTACTCCCATTTCATGTGGCAACCAATCCCTGTAGTTCTGTAACTCAAAATCTTATCCAACTCTAGTCCTTGCTTGTCCACAATCCCGGCTGGTCCTCTCAGTGATTTAGCTCTCTCTGGATGATCAACATCAAGCCTGCATCTCTTCAACTGACTCATGTGAAAAACCGGATGCTTCATGTGCATATGGTGGAATCTCTAGCTCATAAGCAACTTCCCCCACGCTCTTCTTCACTCAAAATGGTCCCTCATACTTCCATGTCAGTTTGCTTGTAGTCCCCTTGGCTGGCTGAAACTACTCCTCGGTAATCCTAAGAAACACCATATCTCCCACATTGAAGTGTGCATCTCATCTTCCTCTGTCTACTCATTTCTTCATTCTCCTCGCATCTTTGTGCAAGCACAATCGTGCCAACTCCAAGGTCTCATCCTAAGCCTTTATGAATTTCTTCACATGAGGACTCCTCAAAAACCCTCTTTTCACTATGGTATGCGGTGCAACTGGCATCTGCCCATTTACCAACTCAAATGGACTATACCCTGTCGCAGAACTCTTTTGAATATTGTAGTTGAACTAAGCAATATCCAAGAGTTCAGGCCAATTCTTTTGATCATCCATCACATAATGTCTCAAGTAATTTTTCAGCAATGCGTTGATTCTCTCGGTCTCTCCATTTGTTTGCGGATGGTAACTCGAACTCATCAACAAATCTATCCCAACTAACTTGAACAATGTGGTCCAAAATCTACCTGTAAAATGTGGATCTCTATCTGACATGATGCTTAATGGCATCCCCCAATACTTCATTATGTTCTTAAAGAACAACTCTGCAGTTCTCTTGCTTCCACAAGGCATCTTTGTAGGAAAAAAGACAACATACTTGGAAAAATGATCAAACATGACTATAATCCCATTATACCCCTGAATCTATGGCAACTGAGAAATGAAGTCCATCGAGACACTCATCTATAGCCTCTCAGGAATCAGTAAAAGCTGCAACAGTCCTCCTTGTCTTTGATTATCTGATTTGTCCTGCTGACAAATGATGCACGTATGTACACATTCCTCTACATCCTCTCACATCTTCTCCCAAAGAATCCTCTCTCCAACAATGCCAAAGAGTGACGTTGCCCTGGGTGGCCAGCCCACGGTGAGTTTTGGCACTCCTTCAAAAGGTTCCTCCTGAGTCTGGATGACTTTGGAACATAGAGTCAGTTTCCAAAGAACAAGAACCTGTCACGTAGAAAGAACTTTCATGTCTTCCCCTCCTTTATCTGCTTCACTATATTTTGCACCAAAGTATCGGTTTCAACACTTTCCTTGAGCTTATTCTGCATCTCTTCTAACATCTAAATTTGAATCCTACTCCTCGCTGCCCAGTCTTCTTCTTCTAATGTTGCAAGTTGTCCCTTCCTGCTAAGGGCATCTGCTACCGCATTGTGTCTTCCTGGTCTATACTCGATAGTCATGTTGAATTCTTCTAAGAAGTCCTGCCAATGAGCTTGCTTTGCAGAAAGCTTCAGTTGTGATGCAAAATAACTTGCTGCAACATTGTCAGTCTTGATAACAAACGACTTCCCAATTAGGTAATGCCTCCACACATGAAGACAGTGAATGATTGTAGTCATCTCCTTCTCATGAACCAGATACCTTCGTTCTCTATCCTGCAACTTCCGACTTTCATACGCCACCGGATGCCCATCCTGCATAAGAACCCCTCCTATGGAAAAATCTGAAGCATCAGTGTGTACTTCAAACAGTCTCTTGAAGTTAGGCAACTTCAGTATCAGTGTTGTAACCATCCTCCTCTTCAAGTCATCAAATGCCTTTTGACATTTATCCGTCCAACTTCACCTCTTCTCTTTCTTCAATAGGTCCATCAGTGATGATGTTACCTTGGATTACCCCTCTACAAACTTCCATTGGTAGTTGGTCATGCTCAAAAACACCCTCATCTCATGGACATTCTTCGGTTCAACCCAGTCCTCGATCGCCTTCACTCTGATGGGCTCCATCCGTATGTACCCTTGACCAACAATATTGCCAAGGAATGGAATCTCGGTCTGAGCGAAAACACACTTAGACTTCTTCAAGAACAACTGATTTTCCCTCAGTGCCTCGAAAACCATCGCCAAGTGCTTCTTATGATCCTCCATGTTGTCACTGTACACCACTATATCGTCCAAGTACACTATTATGAACGAATCCAAGTATGGTCGTAGGACATCATTCATGAAAGTGCAAAACATAGCAGGAGCATTACACAACCCAAATGGCAGAACAAGGAACTCAAAGCTACCATACCTTGTTACAATCGTGGTCTTCTTCTTGTTCCTTCAGCTATCCACGCCTGATAATATCCATGCCTCAAGTCCAGCTTGGAAAACACTCGGGCTTTCACAAGCTTATCAAAGCAATCAGTAGCCAATGAAAAAGGATACCTATTCCTTACCATCTGCTTGTTCAACACACGGTAATCACAACACATCTGTAGCTCATTCGAATCCTTCTTTCACTGGAATAATACCGGAGCTCCATAAGGGGACCTTGAAGGTCTAATGAAACCTGCATTAGCTAACTCCTTTAACCGTCGTTTCAATTCCTCCAACTTAGGTCCTCACAACTAATAAGGTGCTTTAGCCAGAGGTTTCTTTCCTGGCTCAAGCTTAATGCTATGGTCCACTACACGCCTTGGTGTAATTTTCTTTGGCAGCTCATCAGGCATCAAATCTGCATATTTCGTCAGCACCTCAGAAATATCAGCTAGAACAAGGATCCCCACTCCATCACCTTCGACTCCCTTGAACATCACTGCATATGTCTCCATATCTGACTCCTTCATAGCCTTCTCCAAACTTAATGCAGAAACATGTTGCACCTTGACTTCCCTCCTTTGCCTATGAGTGAGCAAGTCCAAGTTTGTGACTGTCCAACCAGCACCACCTCATCACAGAAGGGGACAACAATAGCCCTGTCGCCCTTCAAGAAATCTTGTCCGAGTATCATATCAAAGTCGTTCATCTCCATCAATGTGAAGTCCAACTGACCCTTCCAGTCTTTTATCTGCACAGGCACTTCGTGTGCCAAACCCACCACTTTAGCTCTAGATTTCATTTTCTTGACTTCCACATTCGATGGGAAGATCATCAGCCCAACCTCTTTTTCCAACTGTGTCGTCATGAAGTTATGAGTGGCCCCCGTGTCCACCAGAGCTTGAATGGTCTTGCCATGAACCATCAAGTCCATGAAACACAAATTGTTCATCCATGATTTCTCCATAACTTTTCCCTGCATACATGTCTGTTCTCTGCGTTCATGAAGCTTCTTCAACCCTGAATTAGCTTCACCTGTCACGAGCAACCCTACTCTGATACCACCTGTCACGCACCAAATTCTTTTTTCGTTAAATTGGTCGGGTGCGGCACTGCCTAAGTAATTAACATTCACCATTGTTATCTTACTTTACAAACCATGCCTTAACATTCATCATTATACATGAATAACATATTAATGTGTGGAAACCATTAATATCAAACATCAACAATGTAGAATGGCAAGAGAACAACATCACATGTAAAATCAATCTTTTATTATATGTGATAATTTTTACAATGACTGGGAGTATAACTCAACTGGCATTACACCCGAGTTGGGCACCCACCCGTGCAAGACTGCATGTTGGTCTCACCACAACCCAACAATAATACACATAACAACACAAATTCTTTTTCCAAGATGGGCGGGCACACCAATGCATGGCCCTCGTCCAAATTACAACCAAAACCTGTTAAGTCGTTCGGCGGGTGGGCGCCTTAGAACACCCTCCACCCGCACCCTACAATCGTGCAAGACTTTGGTAGACTTCGCCCGGTGGGCGAGCGCATAGTGTTGCGCCTCGCTGCAGCTCCTCCATCCTACTTCGCACCTCTTGTTTTGGTTGAAGGTCGAATGATGGTTGGTGAAATGTCAAACACTTCTTTGCATTTATATGCCTCCTCTTGTGGAGGTCACGCCCTCGGCCGACCCTTCCACTTATCTCCCCAACTGTGTGTTCCTCAAACATATTCGCCTTTTGTGTGGGTCGGCCCACCCATGGTGCGGGAACGGCCACCAACAATCGATCGTTGTTTGTCTTTACTCAGTCGGCTTGTGGAGCGATCCCTCCCCCAACTCACCTTATAAATTCGGAACGCCAACTCATCCACACAATAATGTGTCATGCCCTTGGTCGCTCCTTGTGATTTCATGCCTTAGTCGCTTCACACGGAGGGTGGAGGGCGTCCCCGATCGCCTATAAACTGCAGGGCATTACATCGGGGGTCCTGTATGGCGCATCGACATGCTCACATATCGGCGATCGTAACCACCCAAATGTATTGCAAATCAACAATCAACTTTTTCAACTGATCACTCTTATGAAATTGCGGGAGGAATATGCCGATAAGTATAAATCACCGGAAAGGGCCGAAAATGATTTACAAAGGAAAACAATGAAAAACCAAGGGCAGGCAGACCTTTTCACTCTCCTCCAGGGGGCCATGTGGTGGCTGACGTCATCATGTCGTGGTAGTATGGAGGACACCTGGCATGTTGATCTAACATTTTCAAGGGTCCTATTGGGGCATATCTGAGTGACACGTGTCACCACCCACAGGGTGACATGTGGTAGAGAATGACATCACATCAGAGATAAAAATTTGGCATTTGTAGGTTGAGGCATGTTATTACATCAAGGTTAAAACCCTGATTTCAATCTATCGAGAAAGGGACTCCGATAAGGGGGCTAGCACGTGATCACATAAAGAGCTAAAAGAACCAGGGGCTAACCATGGAGGGTGATCAACGATCAGCTATCAGTGGTTGTGGTGTGTTGTGCATGAAAAGGAAATCACTGATTGTGAACCTCTGATAAGGGGAGTATCTAGTGGTCACAGGGAGAGCGAAGAACTAAGAGCTAAGCAGGACATGTGATCTCGCATATCGGCAATCACAAGTATCAAAGGGTACAAACGTAGATGATATTATGAAATTGTCGATTGTTATATCCCACATGGGCCCAATTAGTGTTCGGTGTTCACAAGCAATAGAAGGTGCAAACTCTCCCTCATCCTTTTTCAAAGTGGACCAGACTGCACCACACATTGGAGATCACAATGTTGGGGAGGAGGCACTGAATGAAAGAATAAAAATTCACCAATATTCGGTATTCTATTTAACAAAGGGATGATCCTCATAGATGTGAGCGCAAAGGTCCTAGCACCCAAGGACTAAAATTCTGGTCATAGACCTTGGTCACATGAAGCAAAAGGAGCTAAAGTTGATCAAAATGTCTTATCCCCTAAGGACCTTTAATGGGAAATATCGATACGATAACTCTACGATAAAGTAATGAAAAACTTTAAAGGCGTGGCGAGTTGGCAGGTCAGGCATTTAAGAAAGGATACAACATTCAAAATCGGCATGGGATGACCCAATAAGCCCCTTATGACATGAAACTAGGGTTTACACTGACAAAGTAAATGAAGACATGGAAGCTTGGGAGGACTTGATGCGCCAACATGGTGCTCCATGCAGAGGGAAGACAAAGTACCACCCAAGTGACCTCTGCTTATGTACTTGGAATTAAACTGATAGTTGATAGCTCCCAGTTCTATAAAATGAATGATTCAAGCAGTAAAGGCAGAAGCTAGGAGACTTAGCTAGGAGGCATAGAAGGCCAAACCATGGGCAAGAAACAACTTGAGCAAAGGCAATCCTAGGGATGGGCATGTAGATATTTTGTTGGCGTTTCCATCTAATTATTGACCTGTTTTGTAGTCATGAAATTTTTCGACCATTTAATGAAGAAATTAATCTTTTGTAGGTATTTTTGGGCCATAGAGCCATCCCAGGGCGAGACAACTAGTCGATGAGATATCTGAGGCTCGGGTGTATATATTTTGTTGTAATTATTGTTCAATGCTCCCCTCTCCGATAAATAGTGGGAAGGAACACTTCATAAAGGTTCAAAATCCTAAAGAATGAACTACATGTTATTTCAAGACTGTATGACTTTATGATATGCATCTTTCAGAATATTAAGGAAATGGTGGTGATTCCTCCTTCGAGTACTACAATATCTTACCCCCTATTTAAATTCCATTATGTTCATGTTTCCTCTCAGATTTCAAGTGATCATAGCTACTATAAATGTTTCATATGTTCTTATATATTCATTTGGAGTGAATTGTTAATGCATGTGTCTATATGGATGTTTGAGATTATATCTTTAAAATTGTGCTCCATTGATGATTGCACCCAATCCTCTTTCATCCATTATGTCTACCTATAACTCAGATAAGTGTAGAATTCTTGATGCTTCAAGTTCTATGTGATGAGTGTAGAATTCTTGACATTTCAAGCTCTATCTGATATGTTATTCTATCTCCTTATGTTCTCTCATTTCTCTACCAAAGCTTCTCAAACTGTAGGTCGTTGAACTATTTGGCCTCCACTAGTTTATACATATATTTATGTGAGTTGTATATGTGAAGAGGTACCAGAAATACATGGCTTATGCCTTTAGATGAATGAACCAACCCACGTTGTTTATTATATATATAAAGGCATATGTACAAAAATATATGTGATGTAAGCTTCCTGAGAATCATATGAGACACACAAAATCTAGATCTTCCAAGCAATGGTCTAGTAAGAAATCAAAGGTTGTCTATGGAAGCTACAACACTAGTGACCTAACCGCCTATGCCACAACTCACCAATGTCTTGGATCTACACCTTCTATGCTTTCGTGCTTAAGGCAACACAATCTTCTACCCCCAACTTGTAGAGATTCTTCTCTCGAATCCATATCCTCTTTACCTGTCCCATGGCTATGTGACAAAGGAACACCTTTCCCTTACTAAAGATCACATCATAGCCTATCCTCCAACATGGGAACAGATACCAAGTTCTTCTTCAAATCGGGAATATACATAACATATCTCAAGGTGAAAGGAGCACCTAACTCCCTTTGAAAAGTAACCGTACCCAATACAGTAGCACTATACCTTCCGTCATCACCCATCTTGATATGCATCTGGAGATCCTTCTCCTCTAGGTCATTGAAGAGATCCTTGTTGCTAGTCATGTGGAATAAACCTCAACTATCTAGGTACCATACACTACCCATCATTGAAGACACCATGCATGCAATGAGGGTAAAGTCCAATTTCAATTGTGAGGCAAGAGCCTCACCTACCACTCATCTTGAGAACTTATTCTTGGACTTCTTGAGCAGACAATTTGTAGCAAAATGTCCCACCTCGTGGCATTGAAAGCACTTTACTTTCGACACGTCCTTCTTATTTCGTCCATGATAAGACTATGATTTGGAATGGGATGCCTTACCCTTCTGTTTCTTTGCCTTACCTGCTAAGGCACAATTTTACTCATAATCAGTCTTTGATGAGGATCCGTCTGTGGTGCTCCTCTGAATATCTTCCTATACCAAATTTGACCAGCTTCTTTCCCAATCTGCCAGCATCTCCCTCCCATTGATAGAGTCCTGATAACTGTGCCAACTGTTGGGGAGTCCTAGAAGAGCTAGGCTCACCATATCATCCTCGGAAATGGTTATTCCAACACTTCCAAGAACATCTCTATAATGATTGAACTTGGTCAAGTCTTTCGGAATTGAGTCCCCCTTCTTTATCTTGATCGTTTTGAGTTTTTCCTTCAGTGCCAACTTCCTATGGTCATTGCTATTCTGAAATAGGTTCGTCAATGATTTCCACATAGCATACGAAATTTCTTTGCCATGGAGACTTAAGACAATGTGGTATCGAACTCCCTCAAGGATTATATGCCTCGCCTTGACCACACACTTCTTCCATTTGGCTAGATCATTACCATCTGATGTTGGTGGCTTAGGAATTTCTTGATCAATGAATTCCTTGAGGTCATTATCTTCCAACACTACTTCCATCCTTTCCTTCAAGGCTATGTAATCATAGCTTCCTTCCAAGGCATACTAAAGTCTCAAACCGTAAAAAGCCATTTGCTGATCCTGAAGCATGAATAAAAAATTTGAATTTCACCTGTAACCCCAAACTCAAAATCTCTTCTAGTATACTGTCCTTAGCTCTGATACCATGTGGATTTTCCTGTAGATTTAATAACTCATGTAATTTTCTAAAACACAAGACAAGAATCTACTCTACTTTCAACAACAAAAACCAATAAATCAATGAAAACAATAATCAGCAAGAGGAAGAATATCAATCGCCCATAACACAATATTTCTTCGGGGAAATCAACTACTCAAAACCCCAACTATCTATATTGCATTAATCAGAAATCCAAGAAGAAAATGCAATGCTTGTTCTCACTAGAACAATCCCTGCATAAGTATAATCAACTCTCTGCCTCGCACGCCCGCTTTAGCGAACACTTAGCCAATTCCGCTTCCTTCCAAACCCCTATTTCCTTGTCCAAATCCTAGGAGGATCAACTCATATTTAATTGGGAAATCCTTCTTCCAAAACTACAGAATCCAAACTTAGGTCCATAATTAATTGCATGCATGACTGTACAACTCGGAAAATCATTCAAATGATAGTACTTGTCCCTGCACTCTAGACTCAACTCGGTATTTATCTGAACTGACATGCATGAGTTTCTCTTGAGTGAATCTTCAGGTAGTTGGAGTAGCACTTAGGATGCACCAGTGCACCAACTCACTACTAGACCTCTACTAGTTCCTCAATAGTTAGAACCAATTTAATTGACCATAACTCAGTCAAATTGAGTTATCTAATTACAACTCAAATAAACTCCTCGTGGACCCCTAAAATTTAGGAATCACACATACATGACTACAGAAAGAGTTCCAACTCGATATTCCTAAGTTAATTAAGTCAATTAAACATAATCAACTATTTACAAGTTTATGGAGAATAGAATTCAATTTTAATTCACAATTTAATTGAAGGACAAATTATGTTGGAATTTCTTGTTGCCATTTCTCAACACAAATGGCATATAGTTCTATTGAGAGTTAAGGCAATCCAAGGCTTTTGCAGTAAGTTTTATTTTGGTTATAACTGGCGTCTTATCCAACCCTAAGTTTTAGGTAATGATTGTGTGGCATTCCCCTTCAAAATTTGCAAAACTTTCAACTAAAATATGACATATTTGGCCTAGTTTTCAAGTGATTTATGCTTGTTATGAACTTGACATGTCATTGAGAAAGTGCCTTAAACTAAGTGTGACAATTTAGAGGAAAATCAACTTAGTTGAACATGCATGATGATATTGGTTGACTAATTTCATTCACTTTCTAAGAATGTGTTTGCTTTGAGTAATTACAGAACTCATAAAACTTAATGTGCAATAAAATGTTGGAAAACAATTCCTCCAAACGCTGGATTTTTTGTTTGTCATTGTGAATACCTAATGCCACATTGCAAGAAAGGAGGCAACAAAAGTGGCAAGCTATAACTTGTTTCTATAGTCGATTTAAACTTATGGCGAGGTTCATTCAAATACTGAGATTAGAGGAAGATATAATTTCAACCTCCTTCATAAGATTTGTTTGAGAAGCTCAGAATGACTACATACCATGAGCCGAGTATGTTGATTGAAAATATAAAATTTGACGTACAGAGGGTACAAGTCAGGACCGACTACTCGAAATAGTGGGAAAATGGACAAAATGGCTTCAAGAACATATCAACATGGACATGCATGGATCCAAACACTCACTTAGATCTACACGAGCTAGGAATGGAGTTATGATTCGAGGCATTGGAGGAAACCGTGACCACTGAAGAAGCCCAATGCCTCGTTGAGATGGAAACATGCAAGTTCAAGAAGGTGGAAATTTTGGTATTCTTTAGTTGATGGAAATATAACATGGGATGAGCACCTGGATACTACTATTGAGAGGCTAAACTTGCTAGAGCTTCTTCTGTAGACATTGAAACTGTATTGAAGAATCATTCGTTTAATGCAACCAATCAAGAAGGTAATGATGTCAAAACAACAAAAAATAAATGCAAAATGTTTATAGAGAAGAGGATGAAGGCAATGGTAATGATGGAAATAAATATGAGACTATGCATTAAAGTTGAGAAGATTCCAGGGAAGATCTCCATTGACATACCATTTTGATAGGCGTAGAAGGAATGTAACAGATAAATTCTTCAATATTTATAGATGGGAAAAGCAAAAATTGATTTGAATGAAACATATTACAGGGCTTTGCCATAATGTTGATCATAATAATAAAATATTGCAAGAATAGAGCAAAATATCAAAGGCTAGAATGCAGACTTATAAGACATAATGTGTTGGAATGATTGTTCCAACAAACATGATGATTGCTTAGAAAAGAACCTTCAACTAATAGTCTTGACAAAAAAAATCAACTAGTGGTCACCCCATCATTCGACTTGGTGGTTTTGCAGGAAAGTGCTCCATAAGAGGTGTATAATGCATATAAGAAGACACGGTCAAAGGGAGAATTAATGTTTCAAGGTCTTTTCATAACTCAATTTGCACAAATACAGAATACCCTCAAGTTAAGTTAAAGTATTAAAAATATTAAGATAACCGTGAAAATCAATCTCTTAGTGTTGCTTAAAAACTCTGTCTTATCTCCAAAAAGAACAATTATAACATCTTCGGCACATTTTGCTTGCAGTTGTTACAATCACATTGTTAAGTTTAACAAAGATTTAAGTCAAAAGTTCCTTCCTTTTAATCAAAAATATTTGACAAAGAAATGAGAAGAAATAACCATTTTTACTTGCAATATAAAACATGGTTCAACCCTCAAATATATATATATATATATATATAGATAAC
>APFE031010944.1:0-24063 GCA_000404065.3 Pinus taeda
CAAAACCAAAATTTTCCGGGGCGCTGCCCTGGACCCCATAAAGTGGGGTTACGGGTACCCCTCAAACCCCCTGTTAACTATGTGGAAAGAATATAACACAACCCAACAATTCTGCATTCTTTGCTTTCCTTTCCATTCTACAAGTAAGATTTCAATCAAGCAGTTAATTTTTCATTCAGTCAATAGTTTTCATTCAATCTACAATTTCAATTCTGCAATTACTTTCAAAGTTTGAAAATAACACAAAACAAAACCAAAATTTTTTTTCATGCCTTGTAGGAATAGGGATAACTTAGGAAAATTTTTGGCAAATAGCCTCACTGCTTCAAATAACCATCCTTCCCTCTTCTTCGGTGGTTGTGAACTGGAGGAGCCCTTTGGTGAGCAACTAGACATATTTGAAGAATCTATAGGGGAAGAAGGTAAACAAGAACCCATTCCTACTGAACCAATGGCTGAAAACAGAAATGACAGAGGAAATAGGGAAAGAGTTGAAGGTGCCTTCCCCATCAAGGAAACCAATGGGGATACTAAGATGAAAAATATAAGCCCCTCTGCCCTTACTCATTTCCATGGCCTAACCTCAGACGATCCAGAAAATTTCTTATTTGAGTTTGCTATCATATGCCGAACCTATGACTACACCAATGATGAGCAGAAGTTGAAACTATTTCCATCCACTCTCAAGGATGAAACTTTGCGCTTGTTCATCTGTTTACCTACAGATAGCATCACAACTTGGGCTCGGATGCAAAAAGCCTTCAACAACAAGTATCAAGACTACTGTAGGTCTAAAGAAACTGAAGAAGAATATTTTAGGATGACCTTAGGCAATGATGAATCCCTAGAAGATTATGAAGAAAGATTCCAGCTTAGCTACAAAAGGGCTAGGTGCACACTTGACCCTGAGTCACTAAAGTTGGTCCTGCTTAGAGCAGTAAGGGAAGATATTCTGGATACTTTGAATTTTTTAGCAAGAGAGGATATCTACCTATTTCCATATGAGGATATCAAGACTATCTTTAGAAACCATTCTAGGGAAGCTAGCAAAAAGGGTAGGGGTAGTCAACCTATGGTCAGTCCATCCTCTTCCAATTCATCCATCAAGGGAGAAATTGGAAACATGCTGGAGGATTTCAAAAGTGAGATGTTGCAAAAATTTTCCCTACAGATGGAGTCTATGGAAATCAAGAGAATATAGGAGGAATCAGAGAGAGCCTTAGCCATTTTCTGCCTTAGATACACTAGGAGGCACCCTAGGAATGAATGTCCATTGAATTCTATTTAAATCTGCTTAGTTTGTGAAGAAAACCACTCCACAAACAAGTTCCCTTATTTACATGGACTAAAAGATGTATATCAAGGAACTGAAGGGGTAACTTAATAGCTATGCTACATAAACGAAAGGAGACCTCACGGGCCTAGGCTATACTAGTAGGGCATGCATGGGTCATCCCATGCATATTACAACCCCAACTAGATCACATCTATACCTTCTTGGGGGGGGCCTACTTATCCTTCCTAGGCTACACCTCCTCCTTGCTCCATTGCACCTGAGTATCATTCCTAGCCAGCCAACCAGTCCTTTCAACCATATACTCCACCACAACTCAGTGGAATGCACTACCCTAAGGGTGGAGGCCCCCATACAACAATGCTTTCTATTTATTGCCTTCACCACCTTCTCAACCATAAATTTTACACTCTGCTCCATCTAAACAATCACAGATGCTTGCCCCAACCAAATCTGAACCCGTATAATAGACATGCACAAAAATTATAAAATGGAGAGATATCCTATCCTGCTTATGCTGTGGAGATTTAGAAAATCAACCTGAGATCTGGGAGAGTACTCCCTAACAACCAACCTCTACCTCCACCTAGGGAGGTTGATGAGGAAAGAGAGGAAAGCATTCCTAAAGTAAATCCACCATCCTTTCCTAAGAGGTTAACCCAACCATTCCAGCCTACCCCATAAGAGACTGAACTTCTAGGAGAATTGAAAAACCTATGTGTCAAAATTCCACTTCCCCAAGCTATTAAAGATGTACCTACTTACCACAAGTTGATTAAGGAGAAGTACTTCAAGCATCCACGGAGGTGAAGAAGAGATGCCCCTACCATTAATGTCATTGGACAGCTTTCCAACTTAATGCTGGGGCAGGTAATCTATCTACAGTATTTGGACCCTAGAAGCCCTATAATAGATGTGCACATCAATGGCACCATTGTCCCACACAATTTGATCGATATTGGGGTTGCCATTAATGTGATGACCAAGGACACCATGCTCAAGCTCAACCTCCAAGGTTCATTGAGAAAGACCACAACAGTTATGTTGACTTAGTGGGGCCTGACCCAAGTTCGGAAATGATTTAGCCAAGAAAATCCCAGTACTACTGGCCCTTTCGGCAATAGTCCGCAGAGCATGGACTGAGGTCTCATCTGAAGTAGTACGGGAGGGTGCTAGAACCAAGTTTCTACACCCTGGGGATGTTTGATATGAGGTGATTGGTACGCGTTCCAATCTTCGCACTTGCTGCTCTACACGCACCTGCAGGAACCCCGCACCCTATGCGACTGTTTTCGTATGGTTCCAGCCGCAGCACAACCTATGTTATTTACCCAAGTCTTCCTTAATTAGGCTCTATTAACTTGTTTACTTAGATTATTTTCATATATAAGCATTCATACAAGTATTCACCAAGTGCGCACAGTAACTAACTAGAATAAAATTAATGTATAACATCAACATAAAGATTCAAGAACAGATGCACAGAATAAAATTCTATTTATTATCTTTCAATCCCAAGTATAGACTCAACTTCACCATGCGCACTCAGTTGCATGGGTCTGTGAACTCAGCTGCGGACTCTACTAGGCCTCTGCGCACTCAGCGGCAGAGCCTCTTCCTACCACTACGACCCAGTACACCTCAAATTCCACTCTAGGATCTCACCATGTCTTCGCTATTCTATCTATCCTCTACTAAGCTTAGCTCTACACTTAGAGCCTTGCTCTATTTATACAATCCCATGGTCCGCAGACCATGGGTAGGAAAACACATCTTTACATTAAATTACAATTCTTAGGGCAGTCAACCCTATGACTCGATTATCCGATTCACGCTCCGCGCTTACACTTTGCGGAGTTATACACCATCTTTGACCAAAACTTGGGCTTTAAGCCCCAAAACCTGCTATGGGGGATCCCATGCCCAATAGGCCCCCAATACAATCATCGTGACTTGTCCTGAGTCACTCTAATGGTGAGGCAATCTTGGCATAGAGCCCCTCCAACTGTGCCTGTGTTGTGCGAAGGTCTGCAGCGCACTGTTCTGCCATCTCCTAGATCTACTCTACTCTTTCTATCGAATGCTCGCTGTCAGGGGAAAATCCCTGTCTGAAGGCATGCATTACCTTCATTTGTGCGAGCTTTCCTTCGATATTGATAGTGATGTGGAAGGCCTCATCATTCCATAGTTGGATGCACTTTAAGTACTGCCTCTTTCTGTCGCGTAGCATCCACCTATTTCTTCAACGCCTTCGCTTGTTATAGCTTTGCCAACCGCTGACTTAGGACAACTATCTACACCATTCTGTGCACACTGTCATACAACACTTGGAGCTCCCACGCTTTTGTTTCCAGGTGTTGTATGGTGGGGTCCTCCTGTAAGGAAGTGAGGACTGCGAGGGATTCTTCCAACATCATAGCACAGTCCTACACTACCTGTCGTATTTCCTCCAGCCCCTTTTGGATAGCGCTAGTATGTTGTTCCCTAACTTCCAGGGGCGTGGATGACTGCACCTTTAATCGCAGTTTAGAAATCTAGAGGTTGAGGTCCAACTGTATCCTCATTTCTTCCTCCTTTGCCTTGCGGAATCCACTGGCCAATCTGTGAATTCTCACTCCAACTGGTAGGACTGTCACAATTTCTAACTCTAAAGCGTGGCAACATGCTTCCTCTACTATCTACTCTAGTTGTTGATTCTATGGCAACACTTCATCGCGTTGTAGATAAAGCTGCTCAATGTTGATTCGTTGTTCACTAACCATTTGTACTGCGCGTCCTACCCTAGTGCGAAGTTTTGTTGTCGCTTTATCCTATAGCTGGTATAATATATGCCGCGGAAGGGCATCCAAGTTTATGCCAAGTCCCTTTATCTCGCCCACCATGACTTTGTCCTCCATGTTGTCTACTGTCAGTGCTCCTTTCGGCAGCACGATGGTGTTAGCCATTTTGGCCCACAACAACTACTTCGTCGCCAATGTACCTGCGACACCGTAGGCAGCTACCATTCCCTCCTATGGGGGCCACACCTAAATTTCCCAAAGCTGCGCCTTGAGGGCCCCCAACACAATCTGCTACTCTATCATTTCTTCCTAGAGCACTTCCCTGGTGACCTCGCGAACTATGTCACCGATGTTGTATAGGTCACCCTCTGTGAGCATAATGGGTTCACCATCCAGTTTGGAAGTCTTGGTTTTCTTCCGTGGACCTGTTCGTTTTGTACTGCACGACCATTTCAGTTGTGTAGATGTTGTGCTGGGGTTTGCGCCTTCTACTGTGCCCTCTGTCCCCTATCCTGTGGTCAGGTCCGAGCCTCCTTCCTCCTGCAACGTGGTGGCCCCTATTGCTAGTGCTGCTGCTTTTTCAGCGGCCTTGTTCTGTTCTGCGGTGGCCTTCACTACCTTGCGGAAATCCCTTCCTCCTCGGCCAACTACTCGTTGTGCTTCTACTGTGCCAACAGCTTGGTGGCATCCTTCTATTTTTGTACCACTGTCTTATCGCGTGCCGCCAAATCCGTGGTGCACCACTCGGATGGCCATGAGTCAAGCACAATGAAGATGTCATCATCAATCATGATGAAAGGAAGTTTTGTCCAGTTCTGTGTTGGATCCTTACGCACCTTGATATACATATTTTGCATATCTACCTTGAAGTCTGCAAAGCTTTGCAGACTATCGTACACTGTGGGGGATAGGCGCAACCTTTTTTTGATCCACATCTGGATGCTCACCTCCATGAGCACCCAGAATATCTTGGTCTCGCAGATCCTTGTGGTGTCCTTTGTAGCCCAGAGTGACGCATATTTGTGGCCTCTGGCAAGTCCTATTCAAGAGGAGGGAACTGACTATCCTCAGGCACTTCCCCTGATGCCAGTACGATGGAAAAGAGCAACCACGTATAGTGGAAGGTCTTGCCCTGCTCTTGGACTTCCTTGCAGTTGGTGAGGAATTCTTCATAGAGGAAGGCAGCCCAGTTGAATTGGACCCCCTCCGTGCATTATTCAGCCAACACGACGACCATCGATGGTACCTCATTGCTGTGACATTTTCTCATCACCTTCCTGGCCAGTAGCTGGGTGGATACGTGCACCCGTTTGTGTAGAATACTACTAATTACATAGCCTCTCTATTTCTTTTCCAAATTGTATTTCTTCTTCATGGCCTCTACAAGTGCCAAATCTCTGCTTTTTCCAGCTATTTCTGTGGGGCCCCTTCCCTCACAGGGAAGTTGAGAAATCTTGTGAATAAGTTCTGCCATGATAGGAATGGGCTCCTCCAACCATAGATACCCATCGTGTACCAGGAAAAGTAGCTATCTGATGACAAAGATCATAAATAGTGCGCGGTGAAAATGTGGAATCCATAGTAGGTGGAGTAGCCCAGCCTTCTCCACACCGCGCAACCATTTCTACAATTCTAGCTTTGTAACGGACCGCTCCTTGCTCTGCTTCATGAGTTTTTTAGTCTCCAAATGTGGGAACTTTTTGTTGTTCGTGAGGCCCCAATCTTCAAATTTCATTGTGGGCATGCAGCCCAAAATCAAACCTTCAAACGGAATTCCATCTGGAAGGAGTGGGGTTTGGAGTGCGCTCTTAGCGACATCCAAATCCTTGGGTACCCTTTCTTTCCCTTTCCACGGAAGGACATACTCGGGAAGTTTTGCTACAACGCGCATTAGCTGGATGTCTTCTTCCATTTCTTCATTCGCCTCTATCTCCTCTACAAAAGCCTGGAGGTCCTCTTAATCATCATCTATCTCAAGATTAATAGTCTTGCCCTTGTCTTCCATAGAAATTTTTCCAAACTGCAAATTTCATGGGGACATACGGATTGGTCTCACTGCCTATGGATCCGCCTTGGGCCTCAACATCTAGGACGATTTTGGAATTTCTGGTGCATCCCCCACCTGCAACGTAGGCCTCTGCATGGCTTCCTCGTTTGTCAACATCATTCTATTTAGGAGGTCCCGCATCTCCTAGGTCTCAAACATTGAAATTTCTCTTAAAGCTTCTAAATTTGTAAGTCCATACCCACTTGATAGTGCAACAACTAAATTCTTAAAACACCAAGGGTTGTTCGTTGGATAAGCACCTATGATTTATAGGCCTTTTTGAATTCAAATTCGACCATTCCTCCCATATTCATCCCCTTTAATCCTAGATTGGCGACAGATCATCCCAAATCTAGTTCTGACTTCGTGTCTTAATTGTCCGCCACCCACTCCTCTTTGTATTAAATTGGACACTTGTCATGAACAGTGACACTAAACCTCCCAACCTACCCACGTGACAGCGCAGCCCCCTATGTGCGAGTGTGACCCCTGTGACATACTGATCCTGCGTGTAACCTCCTTTTCATGCAGCTCTCCCACAGACTCTTTTATAGTCACGCGCTCTCTTTCAATTGCTCGAGGCACTGAGACTGTGCTCCCTACAACTAGTTAGGTGATTGCACCACTTGTGCAAGATGTCAATTCACCTTCCAGCCTAGCCCGTGGACACTCCTTAATTGTCACCAGTTCTTCCCTCTGTGGTGCGCTCCTCTAGTTACTTTGTTTGGTAAGGTGTGGTTGCAGCCATGGTAGTAGAGTCACAAATCCTTGGCGGCAATCTTCTAATGCAAGAGTCTGGCTATAACATGCTTGCGCGATTTTGTTTTCTAGTTTTTTTATATCCACGTCTGTTAACATGCTTTTCTTCCTTAATCGTCCCCGATCCTCTTTGAGTTCATGAAGCTTAAGGTTCCCTCACCGAATGGCTTCCTGAATCTGCATATGTTCGCCCTTGCGTAGCTACATAATTCCTTCGTTCTGGTCCTCGCGTACTGTCCCAACTATGGGATCTATTGCATGAGGATTCCTTTTTTTTCCAAAATTATGGTCGCTACCCTACTCCTTAGCTTTGGAATCATCTCCGCACTCAGGTTTTTTCACATGGCCCTATAGACCCATTAGACCATTGGTACGCGCAGGTCCTAATCAGTTCATCTCGCCTGGTGAACTCTATTCTAGATTCTGCATACCTTATTGAATGCTTATACGTCGAATGTTTCTGGTGCACATCGCATCTCCTATTGCGGTGTCCTGTTCTGATTTTCAATCCTAAATTTGGTGTGTGCTTGTGTGGACTGCACAACACATATTTGTACCCATTGAGACAGGTGGGCACACAAGTTGTTTCGTCCTTGCTGACCAACTCTTGTTCGAAGCTGGGGGCCTCCAAATCATAGGCACATAATCCTTCTGCATCTATGCCAGCCCTCAAAATTTCCTTGATATGTATCCCACCATCATGTGGGTGTTATGCACAGTGCCCACTTCAACGCATTTTACCACTTCTTTTCGGGTACCGCGCTTTCAAATTTTATCAGGAATTCATCCACTGTCATTAATCCATCATACGGTGGCAGCTCTCTTGCCTCTATTGTCATGCAACATAGTGATCTAATAATCATGTTGCAATTCAGCATGGTCACTTCGTGCAACCAATTCTGCCATCGCTCTACTTCTTCGTCTAAATCCAAAGTGCAAGAGCTTTCGTGCTCCCACAAGATCCTCCCATCTGCAGCTGGATTCATCCAATCCTGGTCTCATGCTGTTATCTTGTAAATACAATTGAGATCATCGTCACCATAACGAAAACTTAGTTAGAGGCAGAAAATGCATGGTTGAAAGGACAACTGCAAGAAAGAGAGAATCAATTGGCATCCATGGCCAGTATATCTTTGGAAGCAATCCACTGTAGGATGGCAACTAAGTCCTATTCATTATACCTTAAGGAATAGTGGCAGACCCTATCATAGAGAGGCACTATGCCAGTCTAGGATTATAGATAGTTCAATGATCTTTGTGATCAAAGCATATTGGAAGATAGGGCTAAGATGTCTGATATCTACTTACATAACATGGCCTTGACATATATGAACGTATGAGACCCTAATGCAAATCTAGGGGATTTACAGTTGATCGCTTTGGCATCATGAATGAACCATGATGAAGCAAGGGCTGCAGAAATGAAGAATTTATTGGCAAGGGAAAAAATAGAGCCTTTTATGATAAGAGCTGAGTAGTCAAATCCAATGGCCATCATCAACACACATAATTTAGTTTCAAATGATCCTCAACTTGTACCCAGGTATCTTTCTTCCCAAGAGAAAGAAATTACACATTTTGAGGATATGTTCAGACTATTAGGAGATGATAGCATGCAAGCTTGGCAAAGGAGATGGAATACGTTTCCATACAGTTTGAAAATTAGAGAGTACCATTCTCATCAAAGGATGAGAGAAGCACTGAACATGACACCCATGTATAAACAAACCATACAAAGGATCAAAGTCAATTGGATTGGCTTGAGACTCAGTCCACCATTGCTCTTGGGGATGTTAGAAGGAATTAAGGAAGAGGTAGAAAGAAAATAGTGGGAGGAGATAGAAAGGAAGGCAGGATTCTATGCACAAGAAGAAGAACCCACAACAAAAGCATGGGATGTCAAGGAAGCCACTAGAGCTATGAAAGACATGGATACTAATTGAGTTTCTCAAAGGATGAGAAACACTTTCAGTAGGGGGTGATGATTAGCCTCATCACTGGGTAACTATATCGACCTTAATTCACCTCCTAGCTTAGTCAAATCAACTCTTCTCACAATTTATTACATTTTTTTATTATATTGTGTTTAATGAGATGAGTCAAAGTGAGATATTATGCCTAGTGGACTAATGTGCATTAAATGTAGGTTTGTGAGAGAAAATCAGGGAATTTTGGCAATATTAAAGGCTAAAACTCGAATGGGACAAGGAATAGAGATTGTAGGAGGTAAATCCTCCTCATTTAGTCCTCCCTCATTCGAATATTCCTCCATCAATCAGACTATCTTGGAGTACAAGCAACCAAGTGATGAAGATCAAAAGGCAACTGAGCAAGTGATAGTCAAAGAGTTAGTTCATCTCAAGTTTAGGAGCCAAGCCTCCCTATATTTAAGGAAGTCATTGGAGACTTTAGTTGTATAAATAAAGAGGCCTAGAGCCTCATTGTGATTCGAATTTTCGTTGTAAAAACACTAGTTATTCTTGAGCTCTAGACTTGTGGAAGACATTGCTATGTAGTTTTCGGTTTTGATAATGAGAATGAGTTTTTTCATGATCCAATATTGAGTTAACTCATAGGGCTGATTCTCTTAGGTTAGGGCCCAACCCTAGCAACAAAGGCTCCTCTTCTTGTATATGTATGCTTAGATTAGTTTCATAGATTCATGGTGAAATTGTCCTTAGAAGTATTTCATTACAAGTAGTATAGATTTGATTAGTCTGTTTATTAGTTTGCTTCCATTTGTACTTTACATCAGCATTAGGTTAGAGGGGCTAAAAGGAGCACCAAAAAGTTTTCAATAGGTGTTTTGGCCTCCCTTATTCCTTCAGGGATCTTGATTTGAGGAAAGGACCCCTATGTAGCCCCAAAGATAGATTTCTACTTTCTAATAGAATTTAGAGTTTACTGTACTTGAACCAACATTTGATTAGTTTTCAAGTGTAGTATTTAATTACCATTTCCTCCATTTTTAGTCTTACAGTAGATCACATCAATGATTCCATTTTATTCTGCAATTTCCCTCATGCATGAAGTAGACAACTAGCTCATTAAACTCTGTTTTTCTAGCTTAGTGAAATTCTTCTTGTTTACATGATTTTTGGGAAAATACCATTGTTTGACGCAGTATAGGTGTTTCAAAAGAAGAGGAATATTTCATAGCAAGAAACCTCCTTCCAAATTCATCCATACATGATCATTTCGCACTTTCACTAATGCCTTCACCAACTTCATCATTTTACATGGAAACTTCTCCAATCACATTGAGCAAATCCAACCATCTCCCAACCTTTGTTTTGAGTTCTGAGTGATCCTAGGAATTTTCTCACCCCATTCCACCCACCAACCACCTTCCCTGGGCCTTCCATCACCTTCAGCACCCATCATTTCGCTCTTAGATTTATCTTGTAGAAATACAAGGATTCTTGTAGGTTTTTAGGACATCGTGTAGGTTTTCTTGTAGTGGCCTATTTTTAGGCCGAATTGAGGGAAAACCTCCAAGAAGCCACACAAGGTCACCTAATGGTATCCCAAACCTTCCAACCATCCACCAACATCCCTAAGCCACCTTCCACATCATGAAAAGAGATTAGCTTTCACACTTGTTTTTCCATAAAAAGAATAAAAAGAAAACAACATATTTATTTCAGTCCTTTACATGCACAGTAGTGATGTTTGATGTTTTGAACTTCCATTCTTAGGATAGTAGAATTTCATACATGTTATATTGGAATTATTGTAAAGTATAGTTTCTCAATAGTTAGTTAGGAAATGGTGTGTTTTTAGCGTTGGATTTCAGTCCTTTTCCTTATTGCAATAGACAAGCTTTCTCCTAGAGTAGATTTCTCTTTCTTTCATTACTAATCAAGCTTCTTTTGAATCCATATAAGTCTTGCTTGAAAACTCTAGTGGTCTCTTGCCATCTGAACAATGACAAAAGGCATAACCATCACTTTTACTTGTGTCACCTCCAAGTTTGTACGAACCCCGAGTTGATAAAGTAAAATTGGTAGCCCCAGGAGTTGCAACATTCTTGCTGCAATACTAGTGCTCATCACAATGTGCAGTTGGGCCAGTCTGTACTTTGAAATGTAGCATATTAGAGGCCAAGCTCTTAGCTTGAGCCTTAGGATTATGTAGTGTCCATCTAGGCAAGGTAAAAAATGGCCAAGGAAGGTGCAGATTTGCCCGGTGAAGGTGTGGGAAACAAGTAGATCTGAGTGATGATGTGATCTTGAGTGTAGATATAACTAAGTGCATATAAATAAATGTTAATCGAGTGCAAAAACTCAACAAACTAAAGGAAAAATAATATTTTAGGAGAGTTGCCGAAACGACGACCCTCGGTGCAAAAACAAGAAAACTAATGCGACACTTGTGAAAGGAAAATGAAAAACTGAAACAACACTTCTACAAGCTAAAATATATTGAAACGTTAGAAACCATGAAGGTAAATAAGAAAAACAACACTCAAACAAGAGAAACAATAAAAAGTGACAAAATGTGATAAAAGCATAAATCACCTGAAAAAGCGATGAAAACTCCACCAAAGGTTACTTGATCTCATTGGGAATGATAGAGCTCCAAGATTGAATGTGAAAATGAGCTCTAGAGGCATCAATTAACTAGATGTCAGCAAATTAGGGTCATGCGTAAAATCAAGGAAAAAATGACACTTGGTAGAAACTTTTAAAAAGAGCGATGTGCCACCTTTAGGAAATCAATAATGGATACCTATTTTTGAGGGATGATTTTTCGCTTTAGCTTTTGATTTTTTTCTTTTTTGGGAAAATTTCCATGTGCACTGCGAGGAAATATTACATAATTCTAGGGAAATAGGTAACTTTTCGGTTCAGTGCACTACATAGTTTCTGAGCTCAATGAGGGATTGTGTAGTTTCTAGGCTGCCTTCCATGAATGCGTAGTTTCCGAGCTCAAGGCTCACTACCAGTCTGAACTATGCAATTCCAATCATCAAGGCTCATTTCCCTCAAGGATTGATAGTTTCTAGAGACAAACCCATAACTGCTATGTGACCAAGTCAGGAGGTTAGGTTGTGACTTAGAAAGCTTAGTTAAGTGTAAAATGGCAAACAAAATCACAAATGAAAAATATAAATCTTATTCAACTCATGAGTACCTAACAACAGTATAAGATAAGCTCTTGTGGATAAGAAGGATGGCCCAAAAATCGAAGCATAGGAAAAATTTTGGAGGGTGGTTGTAGCCACTACAGCACTAGTGACACACTGGTAGAACTCCAGCTCTCTATATTGATATTTTCTCATGCAAAACAAGTCTAACTCTTTCATAAGTATTGTTCAGTTCATTGATTTTCGCAACTTATTCACCTGGCTTGAGTTAAATATATAGTACCTACCATTCTCTTCATCGGTAGAACACATACCAAGCCAAGTTAGACTGAGTTGTTTCGATTGGGGATGAGGAGTACATAAAAGCACAAGTAAAAGAAAATGTCAGTGTCTTAGTTTTCATCTTTGGTGTTTCTCCATTGCTAGCAGGCCTGGACAATACCCCGATGGAGTCACTTAAGGAAAAAAAGCATTGCTTCACTACCAACGAGATTGGACAGTACCTCAACGAGGTTGCTTGATTTACCTCTCTACGAAGGAATCATTTCTCTTGTTTCACCCTTTATTTCATTTTTATTTGTTCAAATAATTGTGCATAGGCACTTATTTATTTCATGGGGGTGGAAGAGGGATCCCAACTTATTAAGAGCAGAATAGGTTGTCCCTTCAGAGAAGGATGTTTATATAAACCTCTCACATACTTGTTAAGGTTTTCCTCCCCTCCTTACTCTATTTGACTTAGTTGACAAGGATTAACTGAAAATAGAAGATCGATTAAAGTAGGCAGTTATAGCTAAAAGGGCAAGCATCATGATTTCACTATGAATTTCGATGAAAGGAATGTATTTTCCATCAGATTATCATAAAATAAATCAATGCAAGATTCACATAAAGAGAGGGAATAAACAACTAACCAAGCATTGATAGCAGTTCAACTTCCTCTTGGACTTCACCCTGCTTTTCTGACAAGGAAAACACAGTCTCATGTGGAAGCTACCCTATGACTGAAAAGAAAACAAAAAAAAGGAAAGAAGTGGAGATGAAAGTAAATGAAATCCAATCTAAGAAAGTGAATAAGAAAAGAAAACAACTAATCGTACTCCTACCTAACAATGAATAGGACAGACTCACATGAAATGATACTTCCAATGCAACCATCGACGCATTAGCTGGTCCATGTATGCAAGGGAATGCATGTCAAGAAAGATATACAAGCATAATAATAAACTAGAAAGATAGGACAATGCAAACCAAAACGTTCGAAGTTTGGAAGTACACACAGAAAAGTAAGAAAGAAATGTGCATGGAAGACATTTTGTGGGTGCATCGTGGTGTTTGGACACACTATGACCTGAAGACCTACAATAACAAAATTTCAAACTAAAGAAACGGGTGAACAAAAAGAGAGATGATATTTTTTTTTTGTAGTCGTGCTTGCCACATATGAATCCTCCAATGAATGAGCAATAGGATCATGTGATACAGGATGGAGGATGCGAAAATTGTAAAGCATATTGATTTTAAATGTGTGTGTGACAAAGTGATGAGGAGCCTCAAAAAATTCAACACATTTCTGATTGGAAGTGGAACTAACCTATGGACTATGAGAGTTTGACATGACAATCAGCTCGGGATAAAGTGCCTCAACAACTTGGGGAAGTTCCAACACCTTAGAAGATGGATCACCAAATATCGGTGGATTGGAAAGATCAAGAGTAGAAGAATGAATATTGTGGCTAGATGAATCAATGAAAAGGTCAAGACAACCTTGATCATAGAGTTCAATATTACAAATAAAGGCATCCTCATGATATAACGAATCAAAAAGAGGGGAAGATGGAAAATGAGAAATTTCACCCTCTATATTTTTAAAAAGATAAGAAGAGATATTGGGAGGATCAGGCAAAAACTATTTTTCCTCTCTGCATTCACATGAAAAATGACATTCCACATGTTCTAAGAATGATTGGAAGTAGTAATATCAACATAAAATAAATTTTCACAAGATTCAATAAGAATGAAAAAATCATGGAAAATGTCAAGATGATGAGGGAGAGGTGTGGAAGGAAAAAAATACTCCTTCATCACAAATTATTGTTCATCAATGGGCTCCCACACATGATCATTGTAAATGATGTCATAGGTTGGCTTCTCAACACCAAATCCATCCAAAACTTGATCCTCATGAACATCAGAAGAGAGATTCGAAACAGGTGAATACAAAAAATAACAATCTGGAGGATCAAGGGTACCAAATGATGGAGGAAGAAGAGAAAACACTTCATTGTAACGATCAAAATTCAAGTCCAAACCTACGCTAAAATTATGAGTATGTGGGGTGGGAGGAGATAGTGGTAGATCAATAGATGAATTCACAAGTTCTCCCCACTCAACTTGCAGAACTAGAGTTGTTTGATGAGAAGGGGATGAAGGGTCACGTGGAACAACAACTTCATCCATTACGGATTTAGAATCTCTAATACCAAGGTATGTTGGGAGAGGTTCAAAAGATTAAAGGCTGTATTATGCCAAGATCGGTACTATGCGCTGAAATCCCCAAAATGAATAATGGTGTTTGACTGGAAGCAAACTCTTGCCTCCATGGCATATGGGTACAATGATTTGGAACCAATTTCAATCCCCTTCTGAAGCATGAGTGACATTTTTCTAATTTGGACAAGACCACTGATATAGTTTTGCACGTTCTATCTATCGAGCTCCAAATCTTCCTTGGTGGAAATTTATCTCAGCTGCTCCAAGTACTCTTAGATCTCCTGCTTGACCTAGTTCCTAGGTTTAGCTTTAGTGAGCAAACTAACTGATGGGACCTTGTGTGCATTCAGCAAGACATCCAAATTTTTGGTATAACAATTCATATGAGGCATGAATACTACCAAGGAAATGATGAGTTTCCCATTGTTCTAAATCATCATTTGAACCTTCACTTTCTCCAACCCTTCTTGTGGTTTCATTTTGTTTCCCAAGTTAAGTGGTGCCCCTTTGTATCATATTGTCCATTCATGCATGAATACGATGGTAGCTTGTATATTATTGAGAGTTTTGACAAAGTCTTTGTATAGGTTTGTATTCCTACATCAAGAATCACTTCAGGTTAATTGTATACTTACCCTATCCAAGGAATATATGTCCCTCTTTCTGCCACACCTCCAACCCCAGAAAATAGTGCATTAACCCTAATTCTTTCATCTCAAACTATACAACTAGGTCCCTCTTGCATTTTGTTATGATCCTCTTAGAACTTGAGAGAAATAGGTCATCAAAATAAAGCACCAAAATAAGAGGTACTCCCTTTATTTTAATTCAATATAGGTTTTGTTCTGACTCACTCTTGGTGAAGGCCACACCCAATAAGTAATTATTAATCCTTGCATACCACGCCCTGTGAGCCTTCTTAATCCCATGAAACTCTTTCTTCAATATGCACACAAAAGAGTCCCTCCCATATAATTCAAAACCCTTTGGAAGCTCAATATAGATCTCTTCCTTAAACACACCATTAAGGAAGGCAATTTTCATATCCATATGGTGAAGCCTCTAACCTATCCACACTACAATAGAGATAACTTCTCTAATGAGTGAGCACCTAGCTACATAGACTAAAATCTCATCATATCCAATCCCTTCCTTCTAAGAAAACCCCGTAGCCACAAAAGAAACTTTGAACTTCTCCACGTTGCCATTTTTAGCATGCTTGATCTTATATACCCATATGGAGCTAACCATTGATTTTCCTTTTTTCCATGACACTACATCCCATGTGTTGTTATTCACGATGGAATAATATTCTTCCACCATGGAATCCATCTAACCCTAATGTTAATATTCCTCCTGAAAACTAGTAAGTTCGGTCTTAATCAGCTCACTAATCAATGTCATATAACTAGAATAGAGTTGAGGTGGTCTTCTTTGTCTTATTGAATAACTAGGAGTACCCACATACTCCTAGGCATATCTTAGTGTTTTCTCTTCCCAATTATTTCTCTTCCTCCTTGTGTTGAGAGTTTGGGTCTAGGTGTGAGGAACCCTTTTCCCCTCATTATTTTCTTATGGCTTGGCCTGGTCACTCTACTCTTCACTCTATGGACAATACTCTAAGGGGTTTGTGCTATCACAAACTTTGGTGCATGTTGTTGTTGAACCTCCTTTATAGATGAATCTGTTTTACAAGACTTTTGAAGAGATATTTCCTCTTAAAATTTACATCCCTATGTATCATTGTCTTCAGGAGAGAAGGAACGTGTAATCTATAGGCCTTTGAAGTATTGTTATACCCCACAAGAATCCCCTTCTTTACAGTAGGCTCCAACTTTGTTCTCTACTTTGAAGTAACGTGGTAATACAAAAAGAATTCAAAGAGGAAAATGTGCCCTAGGTTTGGTTTATTCCCTATAAAAGCCTCCTAAATTGTCAATATTCCCAACACCATGTGTGTTCTTCTATTCTATAAATAGACAAAAATAATGCATGACTCTCCCATAAAAACATAGGCAATTCCTGGTCATGAATCATAGCCCTGGCTGATCAATGGTCCTACTCTTTCATTCCACAATCCCATTATACTGAGGCTTGTACGAAATTTTCATCTCCTTTCTAATTCCCTCATGTGCGCACAATTCCTTGAAGGAATTAAAGGTGTAATCACCTCAATTTTCAGACCTAAGTGTCTTAACCTTCCTCTCAGTATGGTTCACCGAAAAAGATTTAAACTCCTTGAAGCTACTGAAAAAACTCATCTATTTTCTTCATGAAGTATATCCAAGTCTCCCTAGAGAAATCATCTATTAAGGTTTCATAATAATGGTACCCACTTTGGGATAAAAATGACATGGGCCCAAAAACTTCTAAGTGTATGATCTGATAATCACCCCATGAGTGACCTTAGTTAAATATTTATTAAATGAAGGATATTTATTAAATGAAGGTATTACAGACTCGTATGTTGGTCTATGTCTATGTTATTGAAGCAACGGATCGATCAAATTGCCAATACACAAACAATTGAATGGAAAGACAACAGAGAAATAAAGTAAGCAAATACAAGAACACAAGAAATTAATCACGAGTTCACCCTATTCTCCAGGGCTACATCTCCGGTCCAACTTTCAGTGGTGGCCTTGTTTTATTGTGTTTCAAGCAGATAATTACAATGCAAGGGCTCAATATGAGTCACCTGAAATAGATTTACTTGGTAGGGTCGTTCTTGGATTCCCCAAGCCACTGGAGTGCATAGACTCATTTTCCTACCAACTCTGCGACCTTCTGGTCTACAATGGAAAGAGCCAAATGTGGTGCTCAGTTAGGACAGATTCCTTTATGGTATGGCTTGAATCTCTCAAGATCTCTAGTGCTCGATGCTGCCACTGGTTAGCTCGGCCCTCTATCTCTTTCTGCTTTTGCTTTACTACCTTCTTCTCTGGTTTCTATCTCTCAGTGTTCAGTCCTCCTCTCGGGGTTCACTCTGACTGACTCTAACTACGTATTCTGTCTCTGTTCATGGTTTTTAGCCATTCGTTCCAGTGCCTATTTGGTTCCTCGTCTGCCTCTGTCGATTCACCTTCTACAGTCCCTGTTCGGTGTCATCATGAATGCTCAGGGAGTGGCCACATGTCCTCCTCTAAATGACGCTAGCCTGCTTCATTGGTTCGTTTCTTCAGTTACGTCGTGGATGCATTCTTCCTCCATCGTGGTGGTTAAACAGATTCCAAATCCTTCTAAAACACGACTCATTTCTTTGTCGATTCCGCTTCCCCCCGTCAGGCTCGATCTCAGCCATCCGATATGGGGCCTCCAGATCCGACGCCATACGCACGTCCCGCGCAGTTGACTTGCTCGACCGATAGTGCACAATCAACGGCAGTCTTCTCTCACCTCTGCTTGCCACACATCAATTGATGTATGGAATTGCCCCGCTCTCAACCAAAACCTCTTACCGTTTGTGGGCACCCCGATCAATACCGCTAGTTTTCTAGAGCATGGGTCCCGCCTTTGTACGTTAGCGCTTTTCGCTTTTCTGCTCACGATTCTATGGATCCCCCATGTGACCGAGTGCTCGGGCTTTTCCTTCATTATGGCCCTATTCACCTATCAATGCGTGATTACCAAGCGCTAATCATTCATAAAAAACATCCTTCTTTTCCTGATCCGGGCCTCCCAGGGGCTATTTTGACCTCTTGCGCAGTCTCCATGGGCCTCGGTCAGCGCGCTTTGACCAAGGTCCTCGTCGTTCCATGCTGGCTGCCATTGCCACTAGTTCAGGGTGTTTTTGATCACTGTTTTGGAATTTTTAGAGATTTGTCCTGACCTGATACAGTCATGGTTCTTTGATAGTTCTTGATGGATCCAATTTGGATCAGTGTATGAGATCCAAAATTCCTTTGGGCCTAGTGTCACTACTCATAAACTTGGTCTTAACATATTTACCCGGTGTGCAACCCTTGCACAATTAATGTCACTTGAACATGAACTTTAGCAAACTTGCCATAATCTCCTTGAGAATATTGAGCACTCCATGGTGAATATGGGATAACCTCGTATTCCATAAATCCCCCAACCATCGACTAAAACTTACTAGTTCCCACAGTGGCTCAAAATACAGTATGAACAAGTTTCCCTTTCTAACTCCTATTACTTTGGTCATTCTAGGATTCTTAGGTCGAATGCTTACTTTTCCCTCTTGAAAGTTCACAATGTAACCCTGTCCTCCAAGGTAGACATTGAAATTAGATTCTTGGTCATCCCTAGAATATACAACACATCCCCCACCAATAAGGGTTTACCAAACTCTCTCTGAAACTTGACAGTGCCAAATCCCATTTCCTGGTACTTGGCATTGTCCCCAGTTCTATACATAAGTCCATGTCTTTCTCCTTCATATTGGTGAAGTACTCCTCAAGTCTTGTCATGTGGTAGAAGCATTTCTATCAATTACTCCTGAGGATGGGTCCTAGTTTGGACTTGAAACATCGATTAAAAATGTTCAGTGTCGATAAAAATACAAAAGCAAATTCAAAACAAAAATGTACCTCACACTGGTGATTACTGAGCTAGAGAGACAAGAAATTAGTGAACTTATTTTCAAAACTTGCTACAAATTCATCCACTTTAATTGAGGTTGCACCTTACTTCTTTTATTTGTCCTTTTTTGTGTTAGGGCACTGACTATCAAAGTGTCTTGGTTGATGGAAAGAAAAACATTTTATCTTGCTTAGGTATTTCTTTTCTCACCCTTTGAATTAGACCCATCACTTGGGTCCTTCTTGGCCTTATAATTTCCCTTGTTTTCTAGGACATGATTCTCTTATTCCTCAAACCTCTTCTTTTGGTCACCACATTGACCTCCTTCTCTGATTTCACCTTGACTGAAATCATCCCACATTCTCCTATGAGGGAAAGTCATCTTGATGAACAATACATTTCACAAACACCTCCACTGCTTGGTAAAGCCACTTAAGGCTATACACACAAGCTCTTCTTTAGGGATTACACCCCTAATAGCCCCATCTTATCCCTCAAATCCATGATGCTTCTCAAGTAGGAAACCAAACCTTCACCCTTGGACATTCTAATGCTATGAAGCTTGTCCCTTAGCAACATTTTACAACTCTAATAGTCACTTTGGTACATCTTGGTGAGCATATCCTACATATTTTTGGTAGTATCCTTGTTTGAAATATGGGGTATCAAGTGGTCTTTGACCCCATCCAAAATGATTCTCTGTGCCTTATCTTCTTTAATCTTGTAAAGATCTAGGGAAATGGAATTTGAATTTGGAAAATCCACTTTTGTGTTGATGAAGTTTCACAACTTGTTTTCCTTGAGAACTATTGTAATTTGAACCTTCAATTAAAGATAGTTCAAAGAGCCTTCTAGCCTGTCTTCGTACTGAAAGTTGGTAGCCATGGAAAAATAAACCCTAGAATTCTTTTTTCACAACTCTTGATCACTTGAGTTGGTACCCTATGTTAAATCACTTAGCTTCATATGTAAAATATTATTAATCCGATACCATGTTAGTTTCTTTTGAACCTAGATTCAGATTTAGTGCCCATAAAATATGCTCCGAATAGAAAATAGAATTCATATATGATATTTTAATAAACCAAACATATTGGGTTCTGTTGTGTCCAGCAACAAACCCCCTTTTTATTGAGTTCTAGCAATAAAGCTAAATAAATGGGGACCCTTCTAAAAAATAAAAAACTAGCACTTATGTTTCCCTTTGAATAAAACATGCTATCATAAACTTAGGAAAACACCCGCAAAACCCAAAAAAACTAAGTTTTATGAAAAGTTCCGAATAAAATCGTCCTCTTAACAATAAAACATCACATCACAAAGGGTAATGGGGAACATCATATAAACAAGCTATCCAAAATTGCGAAAACGTGATGCGAGATTGCGCACCTTGAAAATCCATCGCACATCACAGATTTTATACACCACAAGTATCACCTAAGGTAAAACATCCCAATATAGTGATATGAGATAAGGCATCTCGCAAATCGCATCTCACATAATCATAAGGTAATGAATGATTGTTAACAAACGGATTAGCGATATTGCGATTTGCAATATTGTGAAGCAAATCACAAAATCACTTTATTGCATATCTGCAAGGCTCATCGTTCATTAAAGCATTTCTCATAATTCGATACCAAGTTATGGACATTAATGTAAATTTAATGGTTAGTTGGTGTTCATTTATGAGATAAGATTTAGATCTGATCAAAAGGTTATTTCACGTAGGGTGATATATCATTTCAGCATTAAGAGCTTTCCCGTCACCTTACCTTTTACCATTATTCTTTCCTTGCTTGTAAATTTGCAAGAGTGGCAGGAAGAGTAATATATGCAGTAGTTTGCAGAACGTAATGGGAAAAAAGGGAAAAGCTCTAGTTGCAGAAGACAAAGAAATTACGCCCTTGTACACAGACACCACATGTAACAAAGATGTCAGCATAACTACTTGGGAAGGCATGTACAGTTTACTCAAAGAAGAAAATCCCAGGGTTATGAAGGTTAAAGCAACAACAGACTCACGTGGGTTATCTGAGGCGTCAATTACTGAACTTGCATGTTCATTCTTACACCGGATAGCAGAAAGACCAGAGATTCTTCCATACATGGACATGGTCAAGTGAGTACTAGATAGTGCTGATATAATAGACAGAAAATTAAAGACTCGAGGCCAAGACCTCATTGGGTCATTTAAGAGATCTATTTAAGATATTTACCAATTCAAAACTTCAGAGTTCAACTCTAAATTATGAATTAGTAAATCTAAGAATTGATACAAAGCCACAGAATATCAACCTAGGTCTTGGCCTAGCCCCAAAAGAAAAATTAGCCTATGTTCGTCTCCTGAAATAGTACAAAAGTGTCTTTTCCAATAACTAAAATGAACTTAAGACTTACGACACTTCGATTATTTAACACACTATACCAATGGTAGCTGATGAAAAACCTATCCAGCAAAAGCTAAGAAAAATCCATCCTAATCTGGAAAGTCAGATTAAATCAGAGCTCAAAAAATTATTGAAAGCCAAAATTATTTTTCCTGTCCGACACTCTATATGGGTTTCCAATAAGGTTCTCGTCAGAAAGAAAAACGAAGATATTAGAATTTGTATTGACTTTTGAAATCTTAACAAAGCCTGCCAAAAGGATAATTTTGACCTGCCTCCCATGGAACAAATATTGCAAGCCATTGCAGGATCAGAATTAATGTCCTTTTTAGATGGTTTCTCCGACTATAACCAGGTTCTAGTCCATCTTGACGATCAGCTAAAAACCACGTGTTAGTTTCAGTATTTCCAGCCTTCCTCCAGTGATCAAATATGCTCTTACAAAGTGGTTTCAGAGTGTTAAGGTCAAATTTTGTCATTTCAAAAAGTTTTCAAGCAAAATTTGGTCACTAGGCATTAGGTCTAGGGTTTTCTTTAACTCCTTCTAAAATTTTCCCAAATGCCAATCTATGTCACTATTCAGCTGAGTCTATCATCATTCATAGGGTTGTCATTATCATGTCAGTGTCTAATGAGTCATTTTACATCTTGTTCATGCTTCAGGTTTGCCTAGGCAAGGTTTTCATTTCCTCTCCTAGGGTTTTGAAGGCAATTTCGCTATAGCGGGTCAAATCAATGGAAAAACTTGTTTCTGATGTTCATACACCGTCCCCTATCCTACCTTATCAAGCACTTCCCAACACTCAGATCCCCCAAAATCCTCATTTTTGCACAAACCCTAGTTTCTTCCTACAACCTGGCAATTTTCTAGGTTGGGCCTGTGTTTTGCCCTTTTGGACCCCTTTCCCTCAATCAATCTCTGATATTCCACTTTCCCCTGCTTCCTAACATCCCTCCCTACTCCCAAAAATTTCCTCAAGAATTTAGAAGCCCCTTATCCCCTTCATTTCGCTTCATTTCAATCAAAACCCTTGTTCCACATATCGGGATAAGTTTCACTAAAATGATGTTTCTGAGCTCTGAGCAGACAAAGATGATTTTTTCAAAACTGAGAGAGGTTTTTGTCCACAACATTCCAAGGAAGAAAAACCTCCTTCACTTTTTGCACAGGTGTCATGGTTTTAAAGAAATGTCAAAAATACCGGCGAGAATGAAGGTGCTCCAAGGACGGTTGGCAAAGCACAAAAACGAAGGAAAACGCCCGTCCACTCAAATTTTGGCCAAAGCCTCTTTGAACTGAAGAATGGTATTGATTGGGGACTTCCCAGCCCAAATTTCAAGAAATTTGGAGAATTTTGTCATTTGTGGAATTTTTGTGCCATACTAGGTTTTTGCTCATTAACGGGTCTCACCCCCGGTGAGACCCTTTGTCCCGGCAACTCCATTTGACAAAAACTCAGCATTTCCAGATTTTTCATGCAAAGTTACATATGCACATGGATGGACTTGAGATTTTGTGAAGTTTTGGGCCTCCCGAATATCAAAAAACATGCAAAATTTGACTTTCTGCCACCTTTTTGAACGACAGAAAGCTGTCTTGGGAGAATTGATTTTTGACAGGGCAAATGAACTCCAAATCCAAAAATTCCAGTTGGGTTGGAAAGTAGACTCACAGACTGTTCCAACAAGTCTACGTTTTCTCAAGTTGGCCACCTGCAATTGCCCCAAACATGGCTCCAAAGAGGCGCGACATGTCAGGTAGGGGGCGCGACATGTCAGGCAGAATTGCCCAGAAATGCACTGTACAGCCCAGAAAACGTAGATTTGACTCAATTTGACTTTTTGAGGTGAATGATGATTCTCTTTGATGTAATTATGGTACTTTTTAGAAACTTTTTCCATTATGTAACTATTCTAGAAGATTCATGCATGAAAAGGGTACAAATTAAATGAATGAATTGGTTTCCTAGCTTATAGAGGCAAGTTGTTTTGACTACCTAGATTTTAGTGCTAAGTTTAGAAGTGGTTGAAACAGCTCCTAGAAGGATGAGCTCGACCCATAAAGGCAAGGAAAGGTGTTAGCTTGCCTATATTATGTATTTTCTTAGTCATTTTCAGGGGTTGGAAGGTTGGACTCTTGAGGGAGAAGCTACCATTGTATTATTTCACTATATCTCTGCAATTTTTGGCTAAGGAAGACCAGGGTTTTGCAGTCCTCTTTGGGATTCTTGTGGACTCATGTGTTGATGGTGTGTTTCTCAATGTTCTTGTAAGCTTTGTTATGTGATTCATTTCCTTTCTTTACTTCTGCACATTAAACAAATGAAGTGTTAAAGTAAGAATTCATGCTTGCCATGCTCTGCTTTTAAGTTTGTTTAATTTCAATGTTTTCTACTGTCTAAAGAGAATTCAAAGTTATTATTTGCTCTCTTTAGCTCTCTCACCTGTCATTCCTAATCATCCACCTCAATCAAAGGCATCAATACTATCTCCTACCTCGCCCCAAAGAACCCCCTGCAGAAACTGTATCCAATCCCCGCACCCAAAATTGCCCTCTCCTCAATTTGCCACCAAAAACCCAAAAACCCCAAAATCAATCTTTCTGATCAGTTTACTAGCCTAATATCAGTGTTACCTAATTGGTCTTCTCATCTATTGGAGATTTTACG